>LPNX010185725.1:32986-106837 GCA_001517045.1 Pseudotsuga menziesii | reverse complement strand
GACACTTGAAAGTGTCCATCCGGATGAAGTTGGAAAGACGGGAACGAGAAGTTCGAAAAGACATGAATATGGAGGAGGAGCAGATAATTCAGGTGATGATGCATCATTTGATTGTGAATTTAATTTATCTACTAACTTTGAACCTACTTCATTTGAAGAATCTTCTACTCGAGTTGAGTGGAAAGAAGCTATGCAGAATGAGTATGATGCACTCATCAAGAATGGAACTTGGAAGCTGGTTGACCCTCCAGTTGGAACCAAACCAATTGGCTGCAAGTGGGTGTACAAGAAAAAATACAGATCAGATGGCTCACTTGACAAGCACAAAGTGAGGCTTGTAGAAAAATGTTATGCACAGAAGGAAGGAATTGACTATGAAGAAACATTTTCTCCTACAGCAAAATGGGCTACCATCCGAACCTTACTCTCTTTAGCTGCTCAGAAAGGGTGGAAAGTTCATCAAATGGATGTGAAGACTGCTTTCTTGAATGGAGACTTGAAAGAGAATGTCTTCATGTCCCAGCCAGAAGGCTTTGTTGTGAGAGGGAAAGAACAAAAGGTATGCAAGCTTGTCAAATCCTTGTATGGCCTAAAACAAGCGCCTTGCACATGGTATGAAAATTTAATCGAGCATCTTTTGAAGTTAAATTTCAAACATTTTGATCTTGATGATGTAACATTGTTTATAAAGAAAGTTGGAAGATCTGTTGTGTATCTTGTGGTGTGCGTAGATGATCTTTTGATGACAGGGAACAATGAGAGCTCTATAGCATCCATAAAGAAAGATTTGAAAAATATCTTTGAAATGACAGATATGGGACATCTCCACTATTACTTAGGAATTGAAGTCACTCAACATCCTAAGTACATATTCCTATCTCAGAAAAAATATGTTGGAGAACTACTAAACAAATTTTGCATGACAGAATGCAACCCTATATCTACTCCAATGGAACAAAAAATGAAGCTCACATCAAGCGAAGGAAAAGAATTTGAGGATGCGACCAAGTATCAACAACTTGTAGGAAGTCTTATCTACCTTACAACAACTAGACCAGATATTTCTTATGTTGTTGGCATACTTTCAAGGTTCATGCATAAACCTTGTGAAGGACACTGGTCAGCTGCAAAAAGAGTTCTAAGATACTTGAAGGGGACTCAAGACGTTTGACTCAAGTACTCTAAAGTGGATGACTTCAAACTTATTGGGTACTCAGACTCAGATTTTGATGGCGATAAGGAGACAGGAGTATCAACTTCTGGATACACTATGAGTCTTGGATCAGCAGTTGTCTCATGGAGATCATGCAAACAGTCAGTTCCAGCAGATTCAACAACAGAAGCAGAATATGTGGCTGCAGCTGAAGCAACGAAAGAAATAAAATGGCTCAGGAATATACTTGAAGATTTGCAAGAAAAACAATAGAACTCCACTCCATTATTGGTCGACAATACTTCTGCAATCAAGCTGGCTAAGAATCCTAGATTCCATGATCGAACCAAACACATCAACAAAAAGTATCATTTGATTTGACATCATGTAGAGGCCAAGACAGTCCATCTTCGACATTGTTCCACAAATGATCAAGTTGCAGACATCTTCACCTTGAGGAGAAGGTTCAAGAAGAAGATAATCACCAAAGGTGGGAAGGGAGATGAACAAGCAAAAATAAAAGCTGCACAGAAGGCAGCTAGGAAAGCAGAGGAAGACGCAAGAAATGAAGCAGAAGAAGAGAAAAGAAAGCTTGATGAGGAGCTTAAGAGACAGGAAGCAGAGAGGTTGAAGTTGACTCAGACAGAGACTGAACAGTCAGTCTCTAACACAGCTGGTGGTCAGACCCAGGACATTGAAAACCTCGAGGTGCAGGACCCAAAAGTACCTGCTGCTAGCACACCTGGACAATCTGTAGTCCCCACCCTTAAACTGATCCCTTTTGTACAGAAGGTGGGTGAAGAGATACCTGATTTTAACACCATCTTCTATGACAGGGAAACAAAGAGGATGGTGAAGAGAACGGAAAGGAAGGTTGAAACAGGAGGTCTGCCTGGTAAAATGATAACAGATACGCCCGTTGTGTTGGAAACAGACCGAGATCCAAGATTCACCATTAGAGCCGAAGCAGCATTGATTCAAGCTTTGAAAGATAATGTGGACAGGATTATGACAGACTTGGAGCTATCCAAGAAGTCCTCTGCTCAATTGAAAGATACATTGAGAAAGGAGAGAGAGGAAAGCAATAGGCTAAAGAGGAAATATGAGGACATGAAAAGGGAGATGACCTCCTCAAAAGATGAATTGCAACTCCTCCAAGCAGAGAGACAAGCTAGTGAAGCTGCACAAGAGCGTCTGGAGAAAGTGCAACAAGAGTATCAAGAGCTCTAGGTGGAGAAAGAACAGCTACTGGGAAATATAGGAGACTTAGAGCAGCAAAAGACCGCCTTAGAAGAAAATGAGCAGTAGGCTCAAGAACAAGAGAGAAAGCTTCAAGAGAAAATTTCTTCTTTAGCCACTGCTTTAGAGGAAGCAAGGGAGCAGCAGGTCAACCTCGAACCGTTCAAAGAGCATGTGTTGGCACAAAAGGACAAGATGTTGCAGCTGCATACTGCCATAGAAGAGGAGAGATGTAAAGTTCTGCAGGTAGATGGTCGATTAGAAGAAAACCTGGAAACCTCCTCTTACTTTGTTGATAGATCTCAGGACGTCCTTGAGGTCCTGACTGCAAGAATGGCAAGGTTGAAAATAATGAAGAAACTCCAGCAGAGCTGCCATCAAAGGATCAACAGGCCCTCAAGCGGGATTATGACTTATTAGAATTTTCTATAAATACCGTAGAGGATTTCAAAAAGGCAGTTAAAAAGACGAAAGGAGCCTGCACAAAGTTCTTCAGAAGGCTCCTTATTACCTACAATCGGTGCCAAACAGAGGCCGAACAGAGGCTTGATGTTTTCCCAAACCACAACTCATTTGTGGAGATGTTGCAGAAGAGATATTAGGAGGAGGAAGCGAAAGTACAGCATATTAAAGCCCTGGATGATCAGATCTTGAGAAGTGAAGTAGATCATTCAACCATCAGCGTTCAGCTTTTGGAGGATCAGCTCCGGTTGAGTGCAGCCAGGATTGAGGCTATAAAGAACCAGGATGCAAAGTTTGAGATCAACATTCAGTTTTTGGAACCTTGTGCCTTTGAAGGCATCGCCTCTAAAGCTTTGGCGTGGAAGAAGTTTCTGGACACCCAAGTGGGACCCTCCTCGTAAAAGATTGGTCACTTTTTGTAATTTGTAACGATTTTGTAAAAACATTTAAGAAAAGTAAAACATTGGAGGTGAAGAGTTGGGAAGCCCAAAGGTTACTTTGGGCAACCCAACAGTCTCGCCCTTTTTGTATAAATGTAGAAGGCTTAGAAGGGATAGGGGATTTTTCCCATAGTTAGACATGAAAAGCAATATTGTAAGAAGAACTAATTTTTTTTGCAATAAAGAATCATTGTTTTCCTGTTGGAGAAAGAGTGGTGGGACTCTCAAATGTTATGCCGTGGATCGCGGAAAGATGAATTATTTTGTTTTTCCAGCTTTGCGTCCACTAACTGTGAGATTGTTCTAACTCTCAGAGCCTATGTTCTTGTTTGAATGATTTCTAATTTATTCTGTGGGATTAGAACCATGAGTAATGTATGCTATTCATAAAACAATTGGCTATCTAATTGTCTAAATATCTTTAATCGTTCATGCATTGTGGGAAGAAATATCGGCTAACTGTAATTTCTCTTTATATTGCATGTACAATACACATTACTCATAATTAAGTTACAGTTTTCTCCCCGGGGATAGATAGATAGATAGTTAGTTTTATTTTATTACTGCATATGTGATTTAGATGCTTGTGAGTTCTAAGACGAGAGGTAAGAACCTGCACATCACGTTGTGACTGCTCCTTGCACCCTTATCATCCTGCATGGTTAATTAGGCATATGCATATCGTACTTAAGTCAAAAGATACAAAAATATACAGTGGACCAGGCCGCAACCGGTAAAACCTTTTGTTTTTGTTACTTGACCTACAGTAGCCGGACCGCAAACCGGACAGAGTCCCTACACCAAACAGACATGGGCTAGTTGGGAACGTTGACTGGGGAGAATCCCTTACTGTTGTTGCCTGCGAATTTCCAGGCCTCAACAGTTGGTCCTCAGGTTTAATTTGTATCTGATTGTATCCAGAAAAGTCGTCCATAAAGGAAAAAACCTTGCTACCCGCACACTCATCCAAAATCTAATCAATAAATGGTGTGGGGAAATTGTCTTTAGGACAGGCACGATTCAAATCATGAAAATCAGTACATATGCGGATCGCTCCCTGCTTCTTATCAAGCGGAACGGGGTTTGAAACCCACTCCATCAAGGGAATGGGATAGATAAAACCGGTTTTCAATAGTTTCTCTATCTCTGCCTTAATCGCGGGTGTTTTCCTGGGATTCACTGCACGCAAGCGTTGTCAAACCAGCTTAGCGTTGGGATAAGTCTTAATCTTGTGTTCAACAATGCGAGGGTCGATACCTGGAATTTCATCATAAGACCAAGCAAATATATCACGAAACTCTTTAAACAGCTCGGTGTATTCTTGAATCTCAGCATGGGAACATTCTTCCCCAATATAGACATTCTCTATCCTACTAGGATCACGAGAGATATTGATAGGAATCGTTGGAGATAGATTTGCCATGTTCTCGTCAGCCATCGGACCAGGAGAGCTTAACAGAACCATGGGACTACCAATTCTCTCACTAAGAACCTCCCTAAATTTCTCATGCTCCAAGCAATCAAGCTCGGGAAGAAAGTAAGATCTATGATGGAGCTCTTCCCATGGTGGCTCAACTCCTGACATGGCCTCAATAATTGCTTCATCCGAAGGAAAAACACTATCAAGGCAGTCGTGCATGTGAGAAGACTATACTGCCCATGCAAGAAGCACATACGGGTCCTCCTCCTCTATCCGTGAAGAGGAATGACTAGGCTCTGCAACACACTCTAGATTAGCTTGATAAGCTACCATAGTTGCAGGCAATGGCACGTTCGTCACGATGGGCTCACTCGAAGTACTCGGTGTAGGAAGAATCCAAGGATCTTCCATATGACTTGTGCGAAAAGACACCGATCTCACAGATGTCGAAGCCTCACCGGAACTAGACCCTATCATAAGGATAGGTGCAGGACAACTAAAACTTCCCATGAGGGATGGATACATGCCCACACCCACACTCTCAGTTGCCGGCTGAGAGTGCTCTACAATCGGGATCGAAGCTCCTGAAGATGTGGTAACTGATGGATTCTTGAATGAAGGTTGATCAATCGTAACTATCTTCCCATTAAATGGAAAGCATACAACGCGAAATAGTGAAGAAGCTACGGCTTGCATACTATACATCCAATTCCTACCCAGCAAGATATTGTAGTCAAGGGGTGCATCAACGACCTCGACCTCTATCGCAACGATCTTCCCTCCCAAACGGACCTTGAGGGAAGGAAGGATCTCGTGCGGCCTAAATGATCTCCCATCAAATGTAGTTAACATGGTCGAGGATTTAGACAACTCAGGGAAACCTAACCCCTTCCAACATAATAAAGACATCACAGAAGCAGCAGCGCCTTCGTCAATCACAGTGCGCTTGATGGTCATGTTAAGACATTCTACGTGAATCAAAAGAGACACATAGTAAGGCAAGTGAGGTTGAAGTCTTGCGGTTTCAAATTTAATCATGGAGGAAGAATTATCATCATTCACACCAAGGGCAGAAAGCAAAGCCTTCCTTTATGAAGGACAACTCTGAAGTACTTCTAGTGCAGACATCGCACAAGGAGTGTGGCCCAAATCCTCGACAACAGAATATTTCTGGGCGGCTCGGGCATTAGGATTTTTCCCCGAATGCTTAAGGAATCCCTTAGGAATGTGAGGTGCAGCTTCAGGTTTATCCACAATTTTTTCAATACGCAAAGGAGTTCCTAGTGGATCAGGTTCTTTACCTGGGTTGGGTTGTGACGAACCATAGTCCTTCGCATAGGTCACAACTTTAGCAGCATGTACCATGTTAATGCAACCACGACCACTACCCTTCGACTGATCTTGATCACCACTAGACTGATCATGGGTCCTCGAGTTCATATTTTGATTGTGAGGTAAAGGGTTAGTCAGCACAGTTGGGCCCTGTGCTAAGAATCTCAAGGCTTCATCGATACGAGGTCACAAGTAAGTGAGGTGATCTTCCTTACATAACTTGCAAGGAAATTTAACCTTACATTTAGCTTGCTTGTCCCCCCCCAGCATTATGGGTGTTCTTGTCATTATTATTAGCATTTTCATTCCTATTCCCACCCTTATGATTATTCTTACCCTTCTTTTTATTCCTTCCGGGCTGCTGGTTACCCTTCTGGTCCAACGATTGCACCGAAAGCACACTCGCCATTTGGGTGGGTTGAGACGAAGCCGTGGCTTGTCTCGAAGCAAATTGGTTGATTGACAATTGACTAACTTGTTTTGCAACCAAATCTACAGGTTTAGCACTCGCACAACCAAAAATGCCATCGGCATGTGGTCTAGGTTTAACTTTGGGCTCAAAACTAGAATGCGGAGCATTGGGAATGATCTCATATAACAAACCAGATTGAGCATAAATCAAATCTAGTTCCTACACCCTAAAAATGGCTTGTTCCTCATTTTGCACTCCAAATGTAGAAACATCCTTCGCTATATAAGGCAATAACGACTTAAGGAACCATTCAAGGAGGAATTCCAGTGATATAAAGGCTTTAATCAACGTCTTCTGTCTACGCCACTCTTGGATATGATCTGAGATATGTGTGGCTTTATCCTGCCAAAATGTCGACAAGAGTTCCGTGCCAACGTCATAACGCACTGGTAGCTGGAAGTGGTTAAGAAAAGTCATCACTAGGTCATCGAACAAAGTGAATGCCTCCCTAGGTAGCTCTCTTTACCATTTCGCGACAGGATTTGTAACGGTGCGTTGAAACAACCTTGAACGGATCGAATCCTAGTGTAAGGAATTTTAAGAGCACCATAGGTGAAAGGTAGTAACATTTTCGCTCGAATCCTCTCCCGGTTTGCCCTCGAATTTGGGTATGTCCGAGGGAAGTTTAGTAGGGACAGCCGGCCAAGCCGGGTCATGAGCTACCGAATCATTCATCAATCTTGACAAGTCAAGAAGATTCAAAGTTGCGAGGAAAGGGAGCTTAGGATGAGTAGGTCGATGGACCGCTCCTTGATAGTTCTGATTCACATAGGTCTGATTACCATAACCACCATGGCCTTAGCCATAGTGCCCTCCTCCCGTTTGACCCATATAGGGTGGCATAGAAGCACCATACTGTGGTGTACCTTGACTATTCGGAGCTACAAAGCCGTAATTTGGAGACTAAGTGGGTTGTTGATACCTACACCCATAAGGTGAAGAACCATGTCCATACTGTGTCCCATGATAAGGCCCATAAGTCATCGCATGAGATGTCCCATGGGACACTCCGTAAGTAGGAATATACACTCCGGAAGTAGGAATATACATTTCGGAAGTAGGAATATACGCTCCAGAAGCAGTAACATGACCTCTAGAAGTGTGAACACAACCTCTCGAAACAACGGGAAGTACTAGAACTTGAGACACAACTGGTCGAGCAACCGCAGTACGGACGTGACTCATAGCAACATTCTGGCCCGAAGGACCACGTGAATGAGGTGGATGGTGAACATTCGAAGAACTAGGGACAGAGGACGAAGGGACCTATGTAATTATGTACGTGTTGTTCCCTATAGTCACTCGTCTCGGATCTGGTATCCTAATAGGATCACTAGCCCTAGGCCTAGGAGGAATATGTGATGTAGCTCCCACCACCAGGATGGAAGGTGCAATGTGACTTGTGCTCCCAAACCTCTCCGCATGGTAAGGAATGAGAGTGCCCCTGGGCATAGTGTTAGGCTCAAACTCAGACTTGACATGAAATGCCAAATCATGAGTGGGAAAACCAGACATACCATAACTACCATAACTAGTACTTGCGGGTTCAAAATGAGTCTCATCATCTTCTGGCATTTCATACCAGCGATGCGTGAATGGGGGATCAACACTAGAGTAAGTAGGTCTATCATGAAAAGTACCTATCTTAGAAATCACAGGACCTAACTCAGTCAAATCAGGTGAAGGATCATAGTTAGGAGTAAACTCCCAATCTTCCACTTGAATGGGAGAAGGTGGTTCAGGAATACCTTCAACATGGTCTCCCATCATGTAAGAATCAATGTGCGAAGTAGTCCGCCTGGATTGTCTATTTCTCTCTCCCAAAGGAGGAGGAAATGTAGAAGTCGGAAGCCCTACTAAATGACGAGAATGGCAAGGCGCTGCACCTGAATCCACAATGACTCAAAAAATATAAAAGACTCGCTAATTACACAAACCCTAAGCAAGCTAACGTGCACAGAGCATACACCAATAAAATCTAAAGCCAAACACAAGCAATCAAGGGTAGGATAAGTGAGCTCCTGAATGAAGCAAGTATGTATCGCCTAGGAGAGGCTTGAGACTCCCATACACAACAAGCGGAGGTACGTAACCAATTATTGTGGCCCTCAGCTTCAACGGGTAAAGCAATTGTGTTGGCCGGGACACCCACAAAATAACCCCTGCAGAGTGCCCCCTCGATATCCTAGGTAATGCCACTAAGGTCACCTCAATATAATCAATGCTCAGGCGGACAGTCACAGGCGGGATTGACCGTATGGGGAGGGTAGCAAAGCTCGAAACTCTCAAAAGAGCCCCCAGATACGAATACAATCCTAGAAATATCTCCAGTGCTACTCAATTATGACTAGGGGTCATCCCAATCAATAACCGCTCACACTGCCTCATGCTTAACTCCCTTTTGAGAGGAGGATCCTGAGAAACACTGGTTATACCAAGGAATTTCACACACTCACCTGGACAGACACATACATGTTGTTGTTTAGTGGTCTTGGAGAATTTACTCACAATGAACTATTCCAAGACCCTAAAACCTAATCTTGTTGGTGAACCCTATCAAATAAAATACTGTAGTTCATTTTAATTAAGCGTTGATTTTAATTGGCTTTATTACTCAAAAGAGGTATATGGCCGTGCAACTAATGGCGTTATGACACAACATGAAGCAAAATGCACACCTAACAATCAATGCAAATGCATTGTGTCCATGAAAAATAGGGTATGCTACTACGTGAAATGCACAATTTTCTTCAAATTATAAATGCAAACTTTCCTATATGAAATCTTGACTAATACTCCAAAGCAAATCTAGTGCAAGTACTATGCAAAATGCAAGATGCAGTGCATAATGATAAGCAAATATTTTTGGATTTTTTGAAATAAAAATGAGATAGTAAAGCAAAAGAATGATTCTACAACCCCCAAACTCTACAAGCACACTCAAGCAACACTCAATAAAAGTACTAAGATAAAAGAAACCTAATGCACTAATCCCAAAACAAAAAATAGAAAATGCAATGACAAGAACATTCTTAAAAAAAAAAATTACCCTAAAAAAACGTCTCTGGTCAGAAATAGAGGTGTATACAGACTCCAGCAGTATCAAAGGGGACTCAATAATCGTGTAAATTCACCCAGCAACAATCCATCTTCCTCTAGAAGGAAAAACTAAGGGCATACGCGACTGTTCGCAATAAACCTGCGTGTGTACACGGAAATAGCGATGAAACCTGCGTATATACGTGACTGTGAGTTAAAAACTCGCGTACAGGAAGAAAGGTGCATAAAAATAAAGGCAACCAGACAAGCTGAGACAAGCTTCACACCAATCAAACATTACCAGGAAAACATGCCCCCAGACCCAACACAGAAACAAGAGAAAAAGTGCAATTCAAAGTCATTGAATGCCAATAGAAAACCCCCAAAGGACAACTACTAGGAACTCCCCAGCGGAGTCGCCAATTCTGTTACGGAGATAAATTCCTATGGATTTGGGTACCACAAAAGACAACTTGACTCCAGAAATCAATCCTTTCCAATATGCAATAGAAATCAAATGTCTAACACTTGAGGATCAGACCTCGTACATTATTCCAGACGGTTGAAGTAGATCCCAGTTGAGCTTTCCAACTTCAGCTTGAATTGATTAATCACTTCCTCAACAATAAGTAAACAAGACAAGCATACTATATATATTGGTTTTAGATCTATTTTAACATATATAATCAACAATGTATAAGCATTTGAAATCATCCATGGATAAAATATTCATTCAAACATACATTATTGGACAGGAAAAGATATTTCTATTAATATAAAATTAGAGATTACAATGGATACAACCTTTGTCGACACGTCTGCGAATCGGAGAAACTGAATCCCCCACTTGGGCCTCCACCACCTCAATCCTCCATCTCTCGATAGCAAGCTCACAAGTAAAAGGAAAGCTTGGGAAGAACACCAAAGTGCTCCAAGGGACAAAGGGATGCAGACTCAAGCACAAGTTCCGGCAACAATGGACTATAGTTTCTTTGCTCTCAATTCTCTTATTTCTTCAATGTATCCAAAGAGTTCCTTATATAGCTTTTCAAAGGGGTAATGAAAGGTCGAATCCGAGCAATCTCAAGGCATATGGAAGGCCAGGAGTCAAGTGAGTCGGATCCATGTCAAGGAAAACTCCAAAAAGATTTGGATTTTGTACACATCCCGATGTACACGATTTTAGGGGTCAAACCCGCGTATATACACGATTAGGGGTTTAAAAGTCGCGTATATCAATTTTCACATGTTTATAGGGATGGTCTAGGAAACATCAAAGGACAAAAAATAGTCCAAGGGGTCTAAGGAGTCTGCAGTGGGACAGGGGAAGGCCATACAAGTGTGATTCACCTGGTGTGGTAAAATCAGCTATAACAGATAACTGAGGAATGGCCGACTCAGGTTTCAACTTCCTTCAAACAAGAGCATAACGGTGAATGGTGACTGAATAAAGGCAGCATAGACTCGATATACAAAACTGGTACATCTCTGCAACACAGGAGGCATAGACAGAGGCTCCATGGGGACTGGAAGCTTAACCAGTTGGTGGAGATAAACTCATATCAATGAGTACAGCTCCTAAAGTCAAACTACAAACCCAACCAAAGTTGTTTTGATATACAGTGCTCTGTTCGAAGGCGACATGACTCGACAGTTTCCAAAAGATAACATCTTTCCTTGTCCAGCTTTTTGGTTTTTTTATTTTTTTTGGACTTTTTCAAATATTTAAAAAGCTTGAAAAAGAATAAAACTGCTTTATAGTTACAGACTAGGAGGAGACGAGTGTCATAATAGGAAAACAAACTAGTTCCAAGCAGTGGAACATACCTATGCTCAATGCAAGGATACATGTGTAGGATAGCGACACTCGGGGGAAAATCCCCTCCCAGTAAAAACATGGTTCATATAGGGGCATGGATGTGTATAATGGTTGTAAGTGTCACAAATGGTGCACGGATTATTAGTCCTCAACTGAGGGTTCTTCTCAGTTCTAGGGGAACATTGGGGGTTTTGTGCAGGGGGATTTGCTCCATTGTTATTTGGAGGGTTGGGTTGTTGGCCACATCCTTGAGGTTGGTTGTAGCCTCGATTCCGACCTCTCTATCGTCTTCCCTTTCCTTGTTGGTTATTGGGGGCAGTTTGATTAGGGAGGTTTTGTTGGGCATATACATCGTCTTGAGGAAAAGGAGGTATCAGGGTCAAAGCAAGTGTGGGTTGCACATGTGGGGGGTAGTAGGATAGAGTAGTTGGAGGGTTTTCAAAGCCTACCGTCTAACCATTACACGCAGGTGTCAAGAAGTTTGGTTCGTGAACGTGAGGAACTGGTACGATAGATGCATATGAAGGTGTGGATCCGAACTGAGCCGCTATGTGTGAAAAATCAGGGGAGTATCCTGGTTGGGAAACACTAGGGGTGGTACCTGAATGAGGTGGAATCAAAGGAGAGGTCATGTATAGATGGGGATGCTGGGTAATAGAGATTATGACTACATCAACAGCATGGGATTCCCCCGGCGTATGTCAACATGAGGAACCATCCTGGGGAGTATCATGTAGAATGGTATACATATAACCCGATTGGGTGTAGATAAGATTGAATTGGTGTGCCTTGAGGGTGGCTTCCTCCTTGGTTTATGGGCGCTCAGATGCAACATCCTTTGTGATAGGGGGGAATAAGGTTTTAAGAAACCAATCTAGGAAAATATGATCATCTAACTGGATCTTACACAAGCTACAATGATAACAACATTCATGGATAGGATATGTGATATGGGTAGCATTGTTCTATCGACAAGATAATAGGATTTCCATGCCCTCATCATAACAAACGGGTAACTGGAAGTACTAGATAAACATCGAGGCTAACAAGGAAAAGTATGGATAGGTCGCATGGGAGAGCTCGATATACCATTTGGTTGCAACACTTGTGAGTGTGGGCTAGAATAACCACAATTAGATAGAATCATCCACTATGTTATTAGATGAACACGATACGTGGAATGGCATAATGTGGTTTTGAGGGTCTTCTCTCGCCTTTCCCTCAAACTTAGGGATGTCTAATGGGAGTTTGGTAGGCATGGGAGGACACAATAGGTCATGATAGATGGGTTCATTCGTCAACCGTGTCAAATCAAGAAAGTTGAGACTATCCATAAATGGTATACTAGGACCGGGACTAGATCGAGGAGGGCTAACAATGGTGTTGGGACTGGTGGGCATATAGTTTCCGCATGCAAATGGGGGTTGGTATAGATGATTTCCGACAGTAGGAGTAGTCACTGAAATGGTGTGAATAGACGGAATGGTAGAAGGGCCAATGCCCTCATGTATAAAGGAAGGTACATTATGAACCATGGTGGCTGGAGTTGGGCCACCACTAGTGGGTAGCGTACTAGAAGCAGTGTTTGCGATGGAGAGAGGCCCACTAGGACCAAAACCTATGGGTCTGGTAGAAGAGATACCCTATATGATGGGTGGAGTAGTCACGAGTCCACTATTAACTGTCCCCCCTAAAAGGGGTTAGGAGATGCACCAGCCATGGGGATAGATGGGGCTATGAATAAGGTAGGTTCGGATTGATAGGAATCTGAATCAGACTCATATGCTATGTATGGATATGAAGGTGGTAAACAATGTCGAATATGAATCTGTCTGTGGCAGTTCAAGGAACCAAATGGAGGGATATGCCCCCTAATTCTGCGAGTAGTGTGGTGGAGAAATAATGACGTGATGGTGAGATGTGTAAAGAATGGAGGCGCAATAGTGCCAAACACAGGCTCAAAAATCCAGCTACAGTCGAGTGTATAGAAGGAGAAAGTAAATATGGTGGCTCCCAGGCCAAAAATAAAGCTCTAAAACCAAATTGGAACAGTGTGTTACAACAAGCAAGTCTCAACAAAGTGGTCAGAAAACCAACCAGTAGCACTACTTATAAATAAAATGACGCACTAGCCTATGGGGTATAAGTGCAAGCAAACTCCTAGCTACAAGATGGAATCCCCTCACAAATCGTATCCTCTGCTAGGTGGTGAAATCCCAGTCAAACAATATGAAATTGAAGAACAATAGGCTAAGAGAATCCCACTACCAAGAGGGACCTCATGTACAAGAGCCCTAAAAAGACTAGAAACTAGGCTACCTCATCCATGACACGTCCCGAGTAGTTTCATGGCACTTCATCCCTTTGGTCCTCAACACCCGATATGGTCCTCGGAATGCATGAGGAGGAGTATGCAGGATTATCCTTTGGTGCAGAATGGTGTGCGGTATTCCACTCCGAATTTCGGAACCCCTTCATTGTGGCTTACTCTAGTAGAGTGGGGGGCCCTTTGATAGATGGGTCATGACCGTATCAACAAGTACTAGAGGATTTTGGTACCTTAATGGAAAACATCTATGTCTCGTATGTAAGTGACAAAGAGGTGTTATTTGGATGCGTATCCCCAATGTCCTAACTTAACAACAATATTGTTTTGGTCCTCAAATGAAGTTACAATGTTGGTTGAGTTAAGTTAATTTTTAGGCTTAGCTTGGGGTCATGGACCAAGCGTTTTACTTTAGGGTGTGATATGTGTGTTGTGTAATATATAAACCCCATCAATCTCACGGATGAGATGCAAATGGAGAAAAATAAATAATAGTAAATGACAGTAAATATTTTTCAAAATAACTAATTCTTTCAAAAAATAAAATGTACACAAGTACATTACCACATAAGAAACTGAATAGGTTGTAGGAAACACATAAGGGGTCTTAACTACCAAGATCGACTAAGGGGGGTCACATACAAGAGAAATGTGACCACAAAACAAACCAGAGGGTTGTAAGCAATCAGATTTGGAAGGAAACAGTTGAGGAATGGGTAGAACATAGATAGGGGGTCTGGAAAAGGGTCTCAAACATTGAAAATGTCTAGAAAAATGCAGGTCGCACCTGTTGGTGGAATAGGTTCGATCGGGGTCTCACAGAACTATGAAACAATCGCGATCAGGATAGAAAATCAACCGAAAGATTCATGTCACACAAAACATGGGTTTTTGCACGATAGGTCACACAAAAATGGGACACAGTAGCGATCGGGATCGCTCCCAAATCCTAGACAAGTGTGATATGGATTTTTGGTCTAGGTCACACTTATCAGGGTAGAAGGAACAACCTAGGTTTTGCTTATCGGGAAAAAAGGTGTGACCTAAGTTGCAGCTAGGCTGTCAAATAGGTGGGATCCAGCCGTAACTGGTGGTTTTTGAAGAAAACATTGTTAGCTTGGACCGAGGGAGCAGGCACTAAGACAAGACTGGTTGGATCTGTCGGAAGGGGGTAAGATTTGTGACAAATGAGGGTACCCAAGTAGAACAAACTAGTGGAAACACCTGCAAAAACAAAGATCCGATGGGATCGAGACAATAGAGTTGTCAAAATTGTAGTGGGTATTTCTCCCCTACTACGTGCAAAATCACATACCCTAGATCAATTAGATCATAGGGTAGATTTCATGGTGCAAGGGATGTGGAAATTGAACCCAAGTGATAGAACAATTACACTCACAAAATTGCTAATCAAACATGCAAAATTAACATCAAATGAGACTAAAATTGGAGCATAAGACTAATCTATATTGAATAAGTGTACAATAGCCAACCTTGTGAAGTAATAGGTTGCTGCAGTATATAATTACATGAGAGATTTGAATTCATAAGGATGCCATTCGAAATATTCAAAAAGTAGGCTTACTAAATCTAGTCAAATCCCCCATAGGTGCATAAAGCAGTTTCCAAATCCACTAGGATGCTCACGAATTAGCAAAGTCAAGTAGGAAAGATAATAAGGAATGGAAATAAAACTCATACATGCTTTTATTAGGAGAAAATGATGGAGGATGATGTGGGAAAAAAACAAGTCAACTACACCTAGTCTAGCTTTCCCTTTTGCCTTAATTCTCAATAAAACAACAAGCTTTACATAAAAAGTAGATATGCGCTTTGGAGGATCTAGAATAAAGCATACATGCTAAATATGGTTTCCAGGAGGTTTCCCAAGCACTCCATGACTCAGTTTTAGTAAATGTTGACTTCTATGACATGTAGAAGGCAACTAGCATAGAGTGGAATCTAGGAGACTAGGTAATAAGACAAAAATGATTTAATTAATGTCTAAGGTAGGTAACTATGGGTTGATTATTCTAACACCCCCCCTTAAGCCTGAATTTATGAGTAAATATCAGAAAAATATAGGGCCTAGCAATAAGGCTTAGTCACCCTTTACATACTGCTTGCCCATTCAACCAAAGAAAGAGGCAAAAACCCAGTGGGAAAATCCTCCCTTAAACATGGACAGTAAAACAAAATTTGAAAATCTTGTCATCAATCATGCTTCACAGCATGATCAGCAATCCCCAGCAGTGATTTGAGATTGCTGAATGTCTTCTCACAAAAAACTTTGGTGAAGATGTCTGCTACTTGTTCTGAAGATGCACAGAAGAGTAGGTGAATGGTGCCATCATCCACAAGCTGTCTGATGTGGTGCATATGGATCTCAATGTGTTTGGTTTGCTGTCTCTGAACTAGATCATTGCAGATTCAAATGGTGCTCTGATTATCACGGTAGATAATAGTTGAAAACTCTGATTCGAAGCCACATTCTCCAAGTATACCCTGCAACCACAAACATTGAGTTGTTGCATTTGCAACTCCTCTATACTCTGCTTCTGTAGATGAGAGTGCTATGGCACTCTACGTCTTGCTTTGACCAGCTAGTTGGTCCTTCTGCAAGCATGAACACATATCCTAATGTTGACTTTCGATCTGTGTTGTTACCTTCCCAATCACTGTTAGTAAACCCAATCAAATCAAGATCAGATTTAGCTTTGTAGAGGATCCCATGAGTTATTGTTCCTTGAACAAAGTTAAGGATCCTTTTGGATTCTATCCAATGGATCTCATGAGGCTGATCCATGTATCTTGAAGCCACACTAACTACATAAGATATATCAGGTCAAGTGTGTGTAAGATAAAGCAAACACCCAATCAACTGCCTATACAGTGTATTATTTACCATAGGAGAATAACCTGCTTCTTCATGCTTAACTCCTGAAAGGAAGGGAGTCTTGCTTGGTTTGCAATCTTTCATGTTGAACTTGTTCAGCAAATCTAAGGAATACTTAGACTGATGTACTTTGATTCCATGTTTGGATTGAGCAATTTCGAGACCCAAGAATTGGCTCAACAATCTCAAATCAGTCATAGAAAATGCATGGTTCATTGCATCCTTCAAGGAGGCAATCTCTTTCTTTGAAATTCTTGTAATCAGAAGGTCATCCACATACAAGACAATAATCATCAAAGATCCATGAATTAGATTCAAATAAACATTAGGATCAAACTTGCATCGAACAAAACTCAATGACAACAAAAAGCCATCAATCTTGGCATACCAAGCCCTGGGGGCTTGCTTGAGCCCATACAATGATTTATTTAACCTGCACACAAAATATGGATTAGAAACAAACCCTTGAGGCTGCTGCATGTAAATATATTTAGTGAGATATCCATTTAGGAAAGCACACTTCACATCCATGTGATGTACCTCCCACTACTTCAAAGCTGCAATGGCTAAAGCTAGCCTTATGGAGTCCATCTTTTCCACTGGTGCAAATGTTTCATTGTAGTAAATACCATGTATTTGTGAGTATCCATTGGCTACCAATATTGCCTTATATTTCAAAGGTGAACCATCAACAACAAACTTGGTTTTGAAAACCCACTTACATTGAACTAGCTTCCTCCCTCCCAGTTCCCAAGTGTTATTCTTCTGGAGCGAACTGAATTCTTCTTTCATGGTTGTTTTCCATCTTGGATCATGTGCTAAATATTCATATGTCTGTGGATCTGATTCAACCATCAGATAGCACTTCTCAGGAAATAAGGGATCCTTCATACATAGGGCACTCTCAAACTGAGATCTAGTCCTCCTAATGTCACTAGGATTTTCAGCTAGTTCCCTAGCTGCATGAATGGTCTTTGCTGCCCATTTTGATCTTGTAGGACTGTTAGGATATACAATCAAATCGTCATTATCAGACATATCAGAATCAGCAAACTCATTAGTCTCTCCACTTACAATCAATGGATCTGGTGGTGAAGAAGACTCTCCAACTTCAACTGCTACTAAAGGCTCTTCTTGGAAGTGAACACTTCTTTCAATGAAAGCTTTGTTAGTGCTCAAGTTGATCATCTTGTACCCTTTTGAATCTTCAGAATACCCAACAAATAGGCACTCTTGGCTTTGGGGCTGCAAATCCTTTCTCTTTTCAGTTGGAATTCTAGCCCAAGCCTTTGAGCCAAATATCCTGAAATGGGTCACATCTGGCTTGTGCCCACTCCAAGATTCGAAAGGAGTCATACCATCAAGATGCTTATGAGGCACCCTATTTTGGATGTAGGATGCACAGTTTATAGCCTTGGCCCAAAACTTTGGTGGCAAAGTTTTTGCCTCCATCATACAGGTTGCCATCTCCTTTAGTGACCTGTTCTTTCTCTCAGCAACACCATTTTGATGTGGTGTGTAAGGGATCGAATGCTGCATCTAAATACCTGCATATTTACAATACTGGAAGAACTCAGACTTGACATACTCACCACCATTGTCAGATTTAAGGATCTTGAGTCTCCTCCCATATTGGTTTTCAACCAAGGTCTTGAAGACTTTGAAAAGATAAAAAACTTCAGACTTATGCTTTAGGAAGTAAACCCAACAATACCTAGAAAAGTCATCTATGAATGTCAGTGCATATTTGGCTTGACTCATGGACATATGAGGAAATGGACCAGCAATGTCACTGTGGATCAGCTCAAGAGGTGTAGAGGTTCTCTCATAACTAGCTCTCTCAAATTTGTGCTATGGGTGTTTTCCTAGGATACAACCTTAACAGAATCCCTTGGAAAAATTGATCTTTGGCAACCCTAAGACCATATCTTTTTCACTCAAATCAGAAAGATACTTGTAGTTAAGATGGCCAAATATTTCATGCCAAAGCTTGCTTGCCTCATTAGCATGAATCAAAAGAGTAGAGGGGTTTGAGTAGGGTAGAAGATGGGAAAACATGTATACCTTTGAAGTGTGATCAACAACACCTTTTTCTATGACTTTACCATTTGAAATCTCTGTGATTTCAACATCATTAGGGGAGAAGATGGCCTTCTTTGGAGACCCTGTGTGAGTCATATGATACACTGACAAGAGATTAGAGGCAAGACCTGGAACATAAAAAACATTATTGAACTTACCATGGTCAAGATCAATCCTTCCTTTCCCCAAACTTTCAGTGAGAGAGTCATCTCCCAAAACTATTGGTGGACCTTTCGACATGTCAAGAGAGGAGAATGCCTCTTTTGTCGAAACCATATGTCTAGAAGCTCCAGAGTCTATGATGAAGCTCGGTGAGCTTGATGTGCCAACAACCAAAGCATGTACTCTCTCTTTGTCCTCTGAATTTGATCCTCCTTCCCTCTTCTTTGAGCAATCAAGAAGGGATATGTTATTCTTCTCCAGGAGTTGGGTCAACATGTCAATTTACTTCTTCATATAAGAGCTTTCAGGATGATAGCCCTTACTATAGTATGCGCACTTGCTCATTTCTCCTTTGTTCTTCTTCTTCTGGAAGTTCTTCTTGGAACCTTAGGGCTCCTCTTAAGACTTGTTCTTGTCTCTCTTTTGCTCAGGTGGATTTTAGCTTTTTTCTTGCTTTTTGAATCCACCCTTGAATCTCCAGCAACCAAAGCTTGGTCTTTGGAAGGTTTGATGGTGCCCATCATCACCAACTTATCTTGTTCCTGTGTGAGGGATTCCATGAAATCTGCAAGCTTAGGCATCTTCCAAGCTCGAGATGTCAACTTGGTGGCATGGAAGGTCGCAAAAAACACTGAATAGTCAAGGCCAAGCTTCGAAAGTATGGCCAAAAACTAGTTGCTCCTCCTTCTTTTCAATCCCACACTGTTTTAGCTGCAAAACAAGGGTTTTAAACTTGGAAAAATAAAGTTGCAAGGATTCGAAGCTGCTGGGACTCAAAGAGATTAGCTCATTCTCGATTTGATGTCCTCTCATCTCATTTGTCTTACCAAAAATCTCTACAAGCTTCTCCCACACTTCATTAGGTGATGTCAATCCATCAAGATGGAAGAGGAGGTCTCTTGAAATGCTCAGACACAAAAGACCATAGGCCTCATCCCTCCTGTTGTGCCATTTTATTTTCTCTGCAGCTGCATTGGGCTCTGCCTCAGTTTCCATAGTAACCATGTAGAGACCTTTCGCTCTCAACAATATCTCCATCTCAGCTTTCCATTCAAATAAATTAAATGGAGTCAAGATGATCTTCTGAGATTAGTCCATAGCTTAGAAAATGTGCCCTTCAGTCAGCAAAATATACTCCCAGTCAAGATGTCGAACCTGTAATAGCAATATGGAAGGAGAGAAATCGATATACAAAGGCTCTGATACCATGTGGAAATTGAACCCAATTGATAGAACAATTACACTCACAAAATTGCTAATCAAACATGCAAAATTAACATCAAAGGAGACTAAAATTGGAGCATAACACTAATCTATATTGAATAAGTGTAAAATAGCCAACCTTGTGAAGTAATAGGCTGCTGCAATATATAATTACATGAGAGATTCGAATGCATAAGGATTCCATTCGAAATAGTCAAAAGTAGGCTTACTGAATCTAGTCAAATCCCCCATAGATGCATAAAGCAGTTTCCAAATCCACTAGGATGCTCACGAATTGGCAAAGTCAAGTAGGCAAGCTAATAAGGGATAAAAAGACAACTCATACATGCTTTTATTAGGAGAAATTAATGGAGGATGATGTGGGCAAAAAACAATTCAACTACACCTAGTCTAGCTTTCTCTTTTACCTTAATTCTCAATACAACATGCAGCTTTACAGAAAAAGAAGATATGCACTTTGGAGGATCTGGAATAAAGCAGACATGCTAAATATGGTTTCCAAGAGGTTTCCCAAGCGCTCCATGACTCAGTTTTAGCAAATGTTGACTTCTATGACATGTAGAAGGCAACTAGCATAGAGTGGAATCTAGGAGACTAGGTAATAAGACAAAAATGATTTAATGAATGTCTAAGGTAGGTACCTATGGGTTGATTATTCTAACAAGGGATTCCTCAACCTCGACTTGCAATAATAAACAACAACAATGACAATATTTTTATGATGTTTATATATATTTCTAACTAATAAAAATGACAAAATGGTGAATCGGCGCCACGATCCGGTTCTCCAATCGTCTCCACTACCGGTTGTCAAAAAAAGGAGAATGGCTCCAAGAGGGGATGGAGAAAGCTCAATATACACCATGGAAATGATATGGTAAAAATATGGAAACAATAGTGAAAGGTGAAAAGTAATGTCATGTAATGTAATGTTAACGAATGTTTGTGGGGAGACCTTCACAATGTAGTTATAGGATGATCCAAGGTTTTCTGACCCATGATATTTTATTGTGCATGGTATTTGTCTATGGTTTTTGACCCATTCTTGTTTTATGATTTTTTGGTCATTTTTGCAGAGTGTGGATAAGTCACAATAAATGCTCAACTTCCCTTCATTTATGGGGGAAGGAATAATAATGTTTTGGACCATTTTTGGTGGAATTTTAGTTGTGAAGGTCAAAATGGAGGAAATAGTGGTGGGATAATGATGTCTAATTATGGTTTGGACCATAGAGATCTAGGTGAACATTTTTTGGTGTTAACATACAACCATCTTATAGAATTGGGAGACATTTCTCTACGGGCCTAAACATAAATTGAATTGAAGTCGAGGTTGATGAATACGTGCAACGTGCAATCCAAATCAAATGTGAAGATGACAAAATTTAATCCATGATTTGAAAAAGGAAAAAAAGGGAAAATCCAATTCATTGGAACAATTTGAAGGAATGATGCCGAGATAAAAGTCCCAGTATGCATGAAACACGTGGACCAAGCCATCAGTATTATCACACACATAGAAGGATGGGAATATGTGCGAACATAGGAAAATTTATTGACAGCCATTAATTTTCCCCATGGACAAAATCCAAGAAAAAATCACTCGCAGACAACATTAATTGAGACGCAGACATGAGGCAGAATATATCAATTCTATGTATCTGGCACATAGATAGATTATATGCGACCCGGAACACCAAAATCAAGCCAAACATGAAGAAACAAGCATGAATCTAGGGGGAGTCAACAAAGAAGAGAGTCCATTTTCAATTGATGTCAAAGTGAGAGAATGGAAGAAATCCAAAAATGTGAGAATAAAAAGACAAGAAGGATGAAAGAATATGAAAATATGTCTGTTTAAAGAGAACAAAAAAGAATCAAAGGCATAATCTCAAAGGGAGTCATTTTGCGCACATGAGCAAAGATCACCTTCAAGGGGAGATGATGGTAAGTGCTATAATAATGCGGTGTTGACATCAATGCCAAAGAGGGAGATTGTTAAACATGTATTGACATTGGTGTCAAAGGATCGAATGTTGATCATGAATTGTGATTGATGTCAAAAGAGATTGTTAAGGAGATTGATGTCAAATGAGATTGTTGAACATAAGGAGATTGTTGAACTAATACCAAAAGAAATGAAGACTTCCTCACACAAAGTTAGTTTGAAGAAATGCATATGGAAGAATGTGGAATTCCAGAAAGGGAAGATATCCCACCATGGCATTGGTCATAAGTGCGCATATACCAATCCACAAAGAAGAACATTGAAAATGGAATATATGCACAAATATCATTTGCATGAGAATTACAAAATAAAAGCATGAAAAACAAACTAGTGTGTAAAAGCCCCACAAAGAAAATGGTATGTGTGGTACAAATACTTATGAGGAAGAATAACAATTATGAACTTATGTGCAAAAGTCCCACAAGAAAGTTGGCATATGTGCGCCAAATCCCACAAAGATGAATTGTGATAAGCAACATGCTGATGAATATCTTAACTTAAAGAAAACACAAGCAAATGGGAACATTATTAAAGGATAAGGAACTTCAACAACCAGACACATCTTTTGAGTATAAATAAGAAAGAGATGGATTTGTTAAAGTAATTCTATAAGCATGAAGATTTGAAGATATTCTAATTTGAAAAAAAATCGTTTTGGGGGTACTAATGGCTCGTTGATTGCATAAATACTTTAATGTAACCGATCCAAAGAGTGCAAATCAAGATATGATAAACAACAACAAGAATTCTATATATAGGATACTCATAGTGAGGATGTGTGAAGTTATTACTCAGTGAAAATGCAAATTGCAGAGCTGCAGAAGTTACTGAGTTCGTAACATTGTTCAATATAGAGACACAGATCATAGTTTTTATTGCACATTAATATTTTGGAAACTAACTGTGCTGACGTAGATATTCAGAGGCAGATCAAAAGGCTTACAACAGTTGCAATTTTATAGTCAAGGTAAATTTCCAGTTGGACGAGGCACGGATAAAAGGGATTCAGATATTTCTTCCAGTGGTTGCTAGTAAAACATCTCAGGGAGGTTGGGCAGGGAAAATAACATGGAGTTGCAGCATCCTTCCAGTCACAGCTGGTAAAACAAATTCAGGGTATTGTAGCATCCTTTCTATTGGAGTAGATAAACCTAGGGGGTTGAAGCTGGTAAATATAATTAGGCGGGTAGTGCCCACTTCCAGTTGGAGCTGGTAAACATACTTGGAGGTTGCAGTTATCAATAGGTTGTCGTTTGGTTTCCACAAGTCACAGTTTGCATAGTCAGACAAACATTTGTTCAGGTCAGTGCCTAAAGTTCATGAGTTGGTTCTCGTGCAAATTGAAGTTGTTGCAGGTCGGTGTCTATAACCAGCAGATTGTACTTGAGGGACATGTTGATACCTGAAATTAATTGGTGCTCATGTTTGGAGATTACATTCTTTCTTTCACTGATGTAATAATTCTTTTATTTATAGATATAATTGTAATTATTCTTCAGTGATTGTGCGTTATTGTGCTTGGTTCTGCTGAAATAGTTTTGATTGGTGAAAATTGGTTAATTATGAAATAATTTGATATGTGTGCTTATATTGATTCACCCCTCTCAATGTAATATAAATCCAACACTAAGTGTGCCTCTTAGGGACATAACAAAATATATTCACAAAGTAAAAATATAACATGATACATCATCAACTAGAAGTGCGTCCTCCTCTAGGAAGTGTGAGTTATTTAAGGGGAACAAAAAATGAAGTGAGGAGCCGAAATGATGAACCCATGTAGAAAATGTGTTTGGAGAACATTTGGAGTCATAAGAAAAAAAACAAAATCAACTCATTGCCATTCACTTACTCATCATTCCACTTTCTAAGCCATGTTCACTTTGATCATTTGTAATTAAATCGCTGAAAAACTCTATAAATGTTCTTTATGCTAATAGCATCATCTTCCTTTGCCTGAAACACTAAAATAAATGATCCATCATCCCACAACTTGCATGCTATCAATGACCATTGGTTTTATCAATGGTGGTGGGTAGAACAAAGGGTATACCTCTAAAAACCTAGACTTGAGTTCCTTTGTTCATAATCACTTGAGTGCTTTTAAAGGTATCCAAAGGGGGTTAAGGTAGTACAATAAACTCGAGTGTGGAACTTTTAGCTTAACCAGCCATGGTTATAATTTTGATCTTTTATATTATGCCAGTAATTAATTTAACCCGGTGAATTCAAATTACTGAAAAGATAAATGGAAACACACTGATAAGCAACAACATAGATAAAACCGAACACAAGATGTACCATGGAAACTCCAATCCCAAGGGAAAACTAACAACATAATTGTCTTTTATTGCA
This sequence comes from Pseudotsuga menziesii, assembly GCA_001517045.1. Taxonomy (NCBI): domain Eukaryota; kingdom Viridiplantae; phylum Streptophyta; class Pinopsida; order Pinales; family Pinaceae; genus Pseudotsuga; species Pseudotsuga menziesii. The sequence goes on along the minus strand of LPNX010185725.1, from coordinate 82,408 downwards.
TATTTGTTAAACAACATGTACAACACCAAGCTTTCGGATATGACTCACTAGATATCAAACTCTTGACTCTCACTATGTCCAATCCCTTAGTAGTAAAGACAAACAACAACAAAGGATATGACTCACTCCTGGCACTCATAAGAGATATAATTCACTCTTTTCCACCTCAAGAGATATAAATCACTCATGTCCAACACACAAGAGATATGACTCACTCTTGTCACTATGTTGTATCAATACAACTCTAAGTAGACTATTTTATAATATTCACTTTATGTCAATATCATGGGAAATACCATGGGACACACAATACCATGGAACCTCCAATACCATTGACCATAAAGTATTACAAAATATGTTTTTACAAAGATTGGCCAGAGATTTTATCTCGACCCCTTCTACGTCGCTAGACACCCCCAACGTAGAAGTACTAGTCGAGCTACCAAAAACTAACACTCCCTCTTAGTGAGAAGCATCCACTTGGATCCATCAAATCCTCTGCTGCTACAGTTGCTCCCTATGAAATGGATCCCTACTCCCTCTGAACTGGAATACCTTGCTACTGCCTCTGCTAGACTCTAATATGGATTCTTGTCCTCCTTCTCCATCATTGTCATCTCATACCAAGTAGGTCTGTTGAGATGAGCGCCACACTCCCTCTTAAACATTGATTCAAACTCTAGAATCCCTCTGGAACTCTACTCCAAACTCCTTTTAAAACTAATAACAAGTTGTCCCAACAACCTAGGCTACCCCAACAACCTATACAACATACCCTACCTGATGCCAAGAATCCATGTGGCATCCTGGGCACCTGCTCTCATTGCATGTATGAGTATTACTCCATCCTGAAACTCTACCTCATACCCCTCATCCTCCAAGGCTAATACTAAGAGAAAACTGACCCACGAATCTAAAACATGCATCATTGACCTTTTGAATCCAGTTGGAACATCACAAAACCAAATATCCTCACTGATAATATGGTTTTAAGCACACATCTCACATAATAGTGTAAGACGGTCTCTAAACCACCAAGGAGCATTGAACTCACTCTTGTCATATGGCTAGATGCACCACTGTCAATGTACTAGCCAGTGCTAAACATATACTTAGACAATGAGTAAAAATTCATCCCTAATCCTTTAGATTACCTTTTTAGCTCCTTGTTTGCAATTTCCTCACTGCCCAAGTGCCCGCCTGACTTCACGGTCACCAACAAACTGCCCGCAGCTATAAAAACACAGCTTCCATGCAAACTGTTACAACTCAACCCCACTTACTCTGTAATACATGATGCTAATCCTAACCATCTACATCTGACTATGTAGGCGTTGGGACTCTCCATGTAGATGACCCGAATTCCTTTGTTTATCCCCCGCCGTAATCCATAGTTAGAGTCTAGCAGCTACTCATAGCCACCACTGCACTCTACTATCGTTGGATCCGTTGGTCTCGTTCCACGCTTTCACAACCCACAACCTCAATCACTTTCGTGACAACCACAAAATCTGCTTGCTTTTCCACGTTAATGCTTCCTGCACATGCAATAAATATTTTTCACATGTCCAACTGACCTCCTGTCAACATCCACTCACTGCCCCACGAGCCCTCGATCTCTTTGTTGGTGAGGCTGGCTCTTAATTCAAATCCTCCACGCAGATGGACTCCATGTTTGAGATCTCAAGTTCCCAACACTCCTCTGTCTCGATTTTCTATTGGCGTCAGTCCTCAATGTGCGACCACTCCACCTGCTCTTTGATCACAGCCCACACCATGCACTCCCTACCGGTACCCATGTCGATCCATAGAGACATGTCTAGATCTGCCACCACCATTGCATGTCGAAAACACCTTTCATTATTCATCGTAACTGCTATAGATCTGCCCCAGTCGAGGTCTAGTCCATTATTGCGGACTCCCATGACCATGCGACCCTCAACTAGTGCAGTCTATAGCTTGACGCCACTCCTCAAACTTCCAGCAGTTGTCCGGCTCTGCCCGCGTACACAGCCTCCACCTCCCAGCATTAACACTTCATGCCAACACTTTCTTTCACGGGTCGCCACCTTCACAGTAGCTACCTCGACGTCCTCCGTGGCCACCTCTTGTTGGAGACCACAACTCTACTCGAGTTCTGACCCCTTCTCATTGGTTATAGCGTTCGGTCCCCTAGGAATTATTTGTCTTAGCAACCTCCCTCTTGCCAAGAATCAACCCGATCTACAACAGTAATTCGATCATGTCGCTGTATCGTTCCTGTACAACCCATACAGTGGTCGTACGATGCTCTTTTTTTTCTTTTTCTTTTTTAAATTTTTGGGGGCTCCAAGGGAAGAAGAGTACCCGTTGGATATAGTAGGGTGGAAACTAGTGGACTTCTTTGGGTTGGCAATCAACCGGTGAGCTTGTGGTGGATTTGCATCAACTTCCATAACCTTTTGGTAGGATTTATAATCCTCCCTTGACCATACTGTTTATTATATTATTATTTGCCTAACTTAGGAGTATTTTATTATTATTGGGTCCACTTGGCCTAATGAGGCCACATGTACCAATTACTAGAGTGTGGGGAACACCAATAGAGGCTAACTGTCACTGACTGCACTTACATACATCAGTTTAGGCACCTCCTAGGCCAATCACTACATGTTAGGAGCCACTGGGAGTCCCGACATCAACCTCCTTCAATTAGTTGGAGTTGGAACTAGTTGAGTTTAGTTATTGTTCAGTTACATTCAGTAATATCACAATCAGTGCAGTCAGTGCCATTTATGCATGGTTGCATGTAAATAAGGTGCATTTTCTCACCTACCACTTCAATTAGACTAAGTTAACTAATTATAACTGATTGTGTGACTTGATTAGACATCTAGAGTTAACCACTTAGACTCCGATAATAATTTAGACATCTTTACTTAGCCATGCAGTCAAATACAGTCACATCTAGTTGGTAGATTCAAATTCATCCCTAATGATTCAAATTATTTCCTGTAACACTATTGTAACACCGGATTATGTAATGAAGATAATATTGTAATTCCCTAAGCAATACTTGTATGTTTCCTGTGAGATTTGATTTGTTCAGTTTGTATAATTCATTCCTATTCATTGCATCAATAATTTGGACTCTTTTCTTGATGATCTAAATGGCACAACAATTCTAACATGGTATCAGAGTCATTTCAAGCAAGCTTCATGTTTGTCTTCTCTCCATTGAACACTAGAAGCAATTGGGTTTCCACAGAAGTCCCGCAAACAGTGCCTTTCTTCCTGTGAATTTATTCAGAGTGGTGGTGCAGGCATGAAGGACCCTGAGAAAGTGTTCATGTCAAGAGGGAAGACATGATTCTAACATAGTTTGAATGTTTTAGTGTTTTGCAATGAAATTCTACAGGTGCTACGTAGCTTGTGTGAAGATATTGTCTTTTCTAGACGGAGAATTATGGATTCTCAATCTCCTACACCTCGGATCCTAACACCCTTCAATTATGTTGATTGAAGGGAAAATACGCAGCTATCATTGCGCAAGCATGGCTACTTCAGGATAATACTTGGTAGGGAGGCCGAGCCCCATCATCCAGTTGAAAGAAACAAGTGTCTGAACCGCTTAGATGAAGCTTTCGGTTATCTATGTACTCACATATCTAGATATCTCATCTTCCTCCTTGAAGGTTTGAGGACTCCCTTGGAAGCTTAGGAGAGGCTTGAAAACTTGTTTGGCAAGTAATATGAGCTTCGGAGACATATTCTGGAGAACGAGTTGGTAGCCTTACATCCCAACAGTTTTCAGACGGTGCAACAATTCTTTACTAAATTCAAGTTTCTTGCACTACAATGCAGACAGTGCAAAATAGAAAGAAAGGATGAGCAGCATGTGGTCTCCATACTCAACAAATTAGGTCCTGAGTATTATGTATTTGTCTCAATCTTCCATTATGGGAGATCTTCCATTCCTAATTGGAAGATGCCCTCACTTGATTCCTTTGCTGGGTCCTTAATACAGAAGTAAGAGAAGTTGATCCATATGGGAGTCATCAAGGATTCCAAAGATCAATCTCTCTTAGTGACAGACTCTAACAAAGCACAAGATAAAGAGAAGTCTAAGGGGAAGGAGCATAAAACTATTGATTTGAATCCTAAAGAGAATCAAAAGAGTTTTGAAGGAGCCTCCGACTCTAAGAAAAATAAGAAGTTCAAAAAGAAGATGTGTCCCTATTGTATGAAGGGTTTTCACCTTGAAGACTCTTGTATGAAGAAGCAAGTTGACCATCTTAATGCTCTCCTCAAATAGAATAACATTGCTCTCCCTCAAAGAGAAAAGAAACCTGATGATGAACCACGTCCAAAAGATGATGAAAGGTTCCATGCCTTGAAGGCCATCCTTGTTCAGTCAACATCATATATAATTTATTCTGGAGCATCCAATCACATGGTGGCCTCCAAAGGGCCTAATATTCACATGGGAGATGATTCCCAAATTCCATCAGAAGGAAGGGGCTCAGTCAGAGCAAGGCATGGTGAGTTCAAGAATGTTATCTATGTGCCCTCCCTTGCAGCTAATCTGTTGTCTGTTTATCAGATGACTCATACAGGCTCTCCCAAGAGATTTACATTCGATTGAGATATAGTTGAGATCACAGAAAAATCCACTGGACAACTCATAGCAAAAGGTATTGCAAATCATTCTACTAAAGCTTATGAGTTCTCACATTTTTTACCTGTGTCACCTCCTACAACTTTATTATCTCATGCTAACAACACCAGCAAGGTTTGGCATGAGAGATATGGTCATCTCAATTTCAAATATCTCCAGCAACTCCACAATGATAAAATGGTTGAAGGTTTACCTCTCTTCCAAACTTTCGATGGAATATGTTACGGTTGCTTGGTAGGTAAGCATCCAAAGAAGAGGTATGAAGTTGGGAAGGCACATAGATCTGCTTCCATTCTTGATTTGATACATAGTGATGTGGCTGGACCTATTCTCACAAACTCCATTAATGGTTGCAGGTATTTTCTCACCTTTATTGATGATTGTTCTAGGTACTGCTCGATCTACTTTATGAAACAAAAATCATAAGTTTTTGAGATTTTTAAAGTTTTTAAAGCTATGGTTGAGAATAGTTTCAGTAAGAAAATCAAGTCCATAAGATCTGATAAAGGAGGAGAGTACATCAAAAGAGAGTTTTAGTGTTTCTATGAATTAGAGGGGATTCGAATGGAACACTCAGTTCCATACACACCACATCAAAATGGTGTAGCTAAGAGGAAGAACAGATCACTGAAAGAGATGGCAACATACCTTCTCCATGGTAAGAATATTCTTCCTTCTCTTTGGGAAGAAGCTCTAAATTTTGCTTCATATTTGCAGAATAGAGTGCCTCATAAATCAGTGGTTGGGGCCACTCCATTCGAAGCACTGCATGGGTATAATCCCAATGTCTCTCATTTGAGAGTTTTTTGTTTCAAAACTTGGGCCAGAATACCACTTGACAAGAGGAAGGCCTTCCAAGCCCAGAGTAGCAAATGCATTCTACTGGGATATGCAGAAGATGGAAAAGCATACAAGTTGATGGAGGTTGCAACTAGAAAATGATTCATTGAGCGAAGTGTTCAGTTTGAAGAAGATCAGTTGTATGATGCACCTCCATCCAAAGAACAAGAACATATAAACACTCTTCCTCCTATTTTTGATGATGATGATTTGCTACATGTTTCAGATTCAAATGAAGAGGATCAAAACCAACATGATTCTATTATTGAGGCTGAACCTCCTAAGATTCTAGATCCAAATCTAGCACCCATTCCAAACCATAGGCCTAAGCCTATATGGGCTCAAAATCTCATTAATGCAGCTGGGGATGGTGCTGGAAATCCAGAAGACGGAAGGAGAACTAGGTCCCAGTATCAGAATGAGCATGTTGCACTCTCTCTCACAGATTCTCTCCCTACATAGTGTTGCAGCGAAATTCCAAGTTTGTGCTACTTGATGATAGTGAATGATCAGCTACTTGGCCCACATTAGAAGAAACTTGATCACTCTCTACCTTTACCATCCAGAAGAAACACATAGATTCATCAGTTCAGGAAGACATTGACAGGTTCACATGCACAACTTCAGGATGCTGCTGCATGGAGTTGCAAAATTTGCAGCAGTGTTTTGACAAGTTATTTTTCTAAGGAGGAAGCTTTTTTCTTCTAAAGATAGCTTGTATTTTCATGTTTTCTGCTTATTTTGAGGGGGGTGGTTTCCCATGAGGTTTTCTCCTATTACCTCAGTTTATTAAGCGACATTTTTTCTTTTAGATTGTATATGAATGACTTATGGCCTTGTTGGCAAGGCCCATAGTTGTCCAAGTTAGGATTCAGGGGGGTGTTAGGATTTATAATCCTCCCTTGACCATACTGTCTATTAGATTATTATTTGCCTAACTTATGAGTATTTTATTATTATTGGATCCACTAGTACTATTGGGTCCACTTGGCCTAATGGGTCCACATGTACCAGTTACTAGAGTGTGGAAAACACCGATAGAGGCTAATTGCCACTTACTACACTTGCATGCATCAGTTTAGGCGCCTCCTAGGCCAATCCCTACATTTTATGAGCCACTGGGAGTCCCGGCACCAACCTCCTTCAGCTAGTTGGAGTTGGAACTAGTTGAACTTAGTTATTCTTCAATTACATTCAGTTATATCACAATCATTTTAGTTAGCGCCAATTATGCATGGTTGCATGTGGATAAGGTGCATTTTCTCACCTACCACTTCAGTTAGACTGAGTCATCTAATTATAACTGATTGTGTGACTTGATTAGACATCTGGAGTTAACCACTTAGACTTCGATAGTGATTTAGACATCTTTAGTTAGTCATGCAGTTAGATACAGTCACATCCAGTTGGTAAATTCAAATTCATCCCTAATGATTCGAATTGTTTCCTATGTAACACTATTGTAACATCGAATTATGTAATGAAGATAATATTGTAATTCTCTGAGCAATACTTGTATGTTTCCAGTGAGATTTGATTTGTTCAGTTTGTATAATTCATTCATATTCACTGCATCAATAATTTGGACTCTTTGCTTGATGATCCAAATGGCACAGCAATTCTAATACCTTTGGCAGCACCTCACAAGCGAACAGACATGACATTATCATTGGTTCTATGGATTGAACATGCTAGGTCTATTTAATGAACTTTAAAAAAAATCCAGTTTAAGTTCAAATCTGCTATTATAAAATTGTATGCATGTTTATTTAGTAGATTCAACATGCATCCATGGAGGGGCATCTTGTGCAGGGTATTCTTAGTCCCACTCAGATACCATGTGAAATTTTTAGTTTACCAAGGCACAATTGCAATTTTGATCTTTTATATTATGCCAGTAATTAAATTAACCCAATGAATTCAAATTACTGAAAAGATAAATGGAAACGCACTAATAAGCAACAACGTAACGAAAACCAAACACAAGATGTACCTTGAAAACCCCGATCCCTAGGGAAAACCAGTGGCATATTTGTATTTTATTGTTGATTTGTTAAACAACACATACAACACCAAGGTTCCGGATATGACTTACCAGATCTCAGACTCTTGACTCTCATTGTTCTCAAACCCTTGGCAATAAAGACAAACCACAACAAAAGATATGACTCAATCATGCCACTCACAAGAGATATAAGTCACTCATGTCCATGACAAGCAATATAACTCACTCATGTCCAATGCACAAGAGATATGACTCACTATTGTCACTGTGTTGTATCAATACAACTCTCAGTAGACTCTTTTATAATATCCACTTTATGTCAATACCATGGGACACACAATACATGGACCCTCCAATACCATTGACCATAAAGTATTACAAAAGACTATCTATAGAGTTTATCTTGGCCCCTTCTACATTGTTATACACCCTCCACGGAGCAGTACCTACCGAGCTACCAAAAACTAACATTGGGTAGGACCAATGGATAAACTATTTCCTTTCTTTGTTGGACGGTTTGACCAACATAGTGCACTTTCAGAAAACTTCAAAGTAAAGTTGATATAAGTTTTTCTTTTTTTCCAACATTTTTAGTCTAGTATTTTTTTTTAATAACTCCCATAGTTGTAGTATGTATCCACTTGTCAATTACAACCTTTTGATTTTTCAAATCCATTTTTAGCGCAATAATTTTCATGCAATGGTGAGTAAGTCATTCAAAGTCCCTTAATGTCCAGTTTTCATTTAGAAATTGCATCTAATACTGATGAAGCCAATACAACCTAATAATTATGTTGTTTCTAGGTCACTCCAAAGATAGCTCATTGAGCCTCCATGGCCCTTTGCACCCTTGTCTCTAGTTTTAGATTTGTGTTTCTTCGTTGTAATGGTGTCGATTCCAACATAGTCCATGTTCTATTCATCTATTGGAGAGAAGAACATTTTTTTCCTTGGAATTTGATCTCTTACCACCAACACTTTTGTAGGCCTAGTATCTCATCTTATGGGCCTCCTATGTTGACTTTATTTTGATCATTAGTGAACCTCGTGTGAGGTTGAATATGTTTGTTTCATGGTTCATCAAGGATAGTGAAACTACTGGATTTGTGGCCTAGTTTGAGGGTTGAAAAGAAAAATCTTATAGCACCTTCCCTAGCCTCTAACAGGGTTTCAATAAAAGGTTGAACTACTAAAGTTTCAAAGATCCCTTCTCTGCTTAGTGATGTTTCTAGGATGGTTGATAGTGATATTGTTTGTTCAACTGCAGAGTACTTACCCCCTTTTAAGATAAAGAGTGATACTTCATAGGCTTAGTTGAGAGGATTGAGTTGTAACTCATACATTTTCAGCCCTCTTGGCAAAGGATTCTAAAGTGGGCTAAGTATCCTTGGGATTCTCTGATTTCCAAGACTATTTTATACAACTTTTGTACTAGAGGTTTCTTCATTGTCCCTAATGTAGCCAATAAGCTTTGATTCAATTCATAAGATCTAAATACCATGCGAACACATGAGAATGAAGAAAAATACTATATTTTTATTCATTCTCCATCCTAACTATTACAATGAAGGTCCAACCCTTTATAACTACTATCTGAGATTTCCGAAATTAGAGATTTTCGAAAATTGTTAATTTTAGAAAATTCTCGCATGGCCATGAAAATGAACACCAACTATAATCTAACTAGAGAGACACTAGTTTTCAACTTGCTTTTCTAATTAGGTTTATAAATTGAGAGATAACTGCTAATTACAAATTTAAAAAAATACCACAAAACAATAAAACCTTAATTTGAGGCCTTATATGAAGGAATTTGGCCTCAAAAAGTGTAAAAATAAACTCCGATCAGAACAATGTAATAAGTCACTGCAAAACACTTCGAAACGCAACTTCCTGCAAAATTTGAGCTCAAACAAATAACCAAGTCAAAAGTTATGACCCCCGAAACTCTGCATTTATTCTCTTTTATTTTATTTCCTTTTTCTTTTTCCTTTTCCTTATTTTTTCAGCCTTTAGAAATCACTACATCATTCTCTTCTTGTTGAAAAGAATGGAACTCCTGCCAGTTGTCTTCAAATTGTTTCCACTTAACAAGATCTAGATTCAACAAGTCCCTCTCTGTAATCCATGTACTCTCTGTTGGTGCTAAGCCTTCCCACTGAACTAAATATCGGTTGTATTGACCTTGCCGAGTATGAAGGGTCTCCTTATTTAAGATATGAGCAATACTTTTCTTGTTCTTTCTCGGAATAGCCTGTTGCTAATCCACCCATTCCTCACTGTTTTCACCCACATTGTCCCCATGGAAGATAAAGTCAGAAACATTAAACACATGGAAAATATAAGATCAACTGGTAAATCAACCTTGTAAGCATTGTCATTAATTTTCCTAAGAATCTTGCAAGGACCAATTTTCTTATACTTCAATTTGTGGTAGGTTCCTCTAGGAAACTACTATTTCCGTAAATAAACTATCACCAAATCACCTTCACTGAATATCTAGTGTCGTCAGTGAGCATCTTTTATAATTTTGTTATGTTCATTACTGGCTTGCAGCTTTTGTCTCACTTGTTGCTACCACTGTTAAATATGTTCTGCAAATGCTTCCCCATCATCACTGATTCTATCGCCAAGCAGTGGCTGCACCAAATCTAGTACACCCATAGGATTTCTACCATAAACAACTTGAAATGGAGATTTACCTGTAGATCTATTTACTGAACTATTGTAGGCAAATTCTTCTTGAGGTAAAGCCAAATCCCACTGCTTGGGCTTCTCTTCGACAATGCTTTGTAATAGGTTTCCCAAACTTTGATTTATTACCTCAATTTTCCCATCTGTTTGGGGGTGATAGGCACTATTGAACTATAATTTAGTCCATATTTTCTTCCATAAAGCCCTCCAAAAATGACCCCAGAACTAAGTATCTCTATCAGAGGTAATAGTTTTTGGAACACCATGCAATCTAAAAATTTCTGAAAAAAAAGACAATTCTGCCAGCTTTGATGCATCATTAGTTTTCTTACAAGCAATGAAATGAACCATTTTAGAGAACCTATCAACAACTACAAAAATAAAGTCTTTACCTCGTTGTGTGTGTGAGAGCCCCAACACAAAGTTCATGCTAAGATCTATCCATGGATCTGTGGAACTGGTAATGACATGTACAACCTTGTATTTTGTGAGTGTCCTTTAGCCATTTGAAAAATCCTACATCGTGCCACATACTTGGTTTTATATTTTCTCATCTTTGGTGAGTAATACTTATATTCGATTAAGGCTAGCGTCTTATGCTTCCCAAAATGTCCTTCCAAGCCACTACTATGAAGTTCTCTGATAATATTTTCTCTCATATAACCAATTGGAATGCATACTTGTTTTCTTTTGAAGAGATAGTCATCTTGCATAAAATATTCACTCTGAATAAGATCCATGTTCCCAACAACTGGATTCTTCAATTGTTCCACAATCTCTCGAAAATTGTTATCTATCACATAGAGATCCTTCAATACAACAAACCCATTTACTTGATTTTCCATGGTAGTCAAAAAAATAATGCGTTGACTCAAAGCATATGCAACCTGATTTTACTTTCCTAATTTGTGCTTCAGAACAAAGATGTATTCTTGTAAAAAGGAAACCCATTTTGGATGTCTACTGTTCAATTTATTTTGGCTGCTTACATATTTTAAAGCAATGTGATCAGTAAATAACACAAACTCTTTTGGCACTAAATCATTTCTCCAATGTTGTAATGCTTGCACAATTGCATAAAATTCTACATCATATGTGGAGTAGTTCTTTCTTACATCATTCAATTTTTCACTAAAAAATACAGTTGCGCTACTTGCTTGGCTAAGTACAACTCCAATTCCTACATGTGAGGCATCACAGTCTACCTAATTTTTTTTATCAAAATATGGTAAGGCTAAAATAGGTGGCTCAGTTATCTTTTCCTTTAGAAACTTAAAGCTTTCTTCAGCGTCATTGGTCCATTTGAATGTTGTGCCTTTGGTGCAATCTGTTATGGGTGCTACAATACTGCTAAAATTTCAAAGAAATTTTCTATAAAAGGTGGCTATCCCATGAAAACTTCTTACCTTTGTTATGCTCCTAGGACTAGGCCACTCCAAAATTGCCCTAACCTTCTCTGAATCCATCTTGACTCCTTTTGTTGAGATGACAAAACCCAAAAGTACCAAACTTTCTTGTAGGAACCTACATTTCTTCGGGTTTGCATAAAGATGATGTCTTCTCAATGTATCCAATATAATCTTTAAATGTTGCCTGCGATCTTCTTTGTTTTTATTGAAAATTAGATTGTCATCAAAATAAACGACAACAAACTTACTAATGTAAGGTCGAAGCACAGTATTCATCAACCGCATGAAAGTACTAGGTGCATTGGACAATCCAAATGGCATCACCATCCATTCATATATCCCATCCCTGGTCTTGAAGGAAGTTTTCCATTCATCTCCTTCGCGAATTCGGATCTAGTGGTATCCACTTCGCAAATCAATTTTACTGAAATATTTAGCTCCAGATAGTACATCCATCATGTCATCCAAGCACGGTATAGGAAACCGATATTTGATAGTAATTTATTGATTGCTTTACGATCTATGCACATCCTCCACGTATTATATTTTTTTGGAGTCAACGATGTTGGTACAACACAAGGACTCATGCGTTCTCTTACCACACCTTTCATTATAAGCTCTGTTACTTGTCGGTTGATCTCTGCATGTTGTGTAGGACTCATTCTATAGGATGCTTGATTAGGTAAGGATGATCCCGAGATCAAATCAATGTGATGTTGAATGTCCCTCTTTGGTGGAAGTCCATCAGGAAGTTCGCTAGGGATAACATCAGCATATTCTTCTAGTAACTTGGCCACTTCGTTAGGTATTGGTATGTCTTCCTCGGTTCCTTTTTGCACTATTAATGCATAGCAGAATGTCGTTGCCTTCATTTCTTTAACAATCTCTTTTTCTGACAACATATTCTCAATTTTCCCTTTATCTTTAAGGAGCAATAAGACGACTTTTGTTCCATCCTTCCAAAAGATGTAGGTATTATTTTTTCCGTCGTGTATGACTTTCCTGTCAAATTGCCAAAGCCTCCCCAATAACAAATGACATGCATCCATCGGAATGACATCACACCATACTTTATCTTTATAAGTCTTACCAATGGAAAACTTAATCAAACATATTTTAATAATGGTGACTTCATTCCCTTTTTTGAACCATGCAATTCGGTAAGGATAGGGATGTGTTTTACAACGTAGTTTCAACTTATCTAACATCTCTTTCAAAACAATATTCTCACAACTTCCACTATCAACAATAACTTGACAGACATTTCCCTCAGAAGTGCACCTGGTTCGAAAAATATTTGTTCGAAGCCATGAATCTTCATTGCTGCTACTTTGTCTTTGCTCTTTCTCGAGAATCACCATTGACTTTCGTATCATGAGATTTCCCCCCATATCAGGTGGGACTTCATAATCAACTCCTTCATCCTTATCTTGGACCAAGTTCAAATTGGGTTGTTGTCTTTGCTTTAGCTCTTGCATGTTGTAATTTGAGCATTCAAATGCCTGATCACCCTCTACACCACACCTAAAACACCAATAAGGTATTCCTATTCCACCACTGTAGCCTCTACCCCTCTGAAATCCTCTTCCTCGTGGTTGGTTCAGGTTACCTTGTCTAGTATCTTTTGATTTTTCAACTCCTTGGAATGATTCGCCTCTTCCATAATTAAAACCAGCCCGTGAGGCAGACAATGTGCCCCTCCTTGCTCATTTATTCCTCTGAGCAAATTGTCAGTTGTGTTTTTCCTTGGCCTTTAAGGCTAAATGGTATGCCTCTTCCACGCTGCGAACCCTATGCATGCTCAATTCATCTTGAATAGAAAATTTCAAACAATTAACATACCTTGCAGCCAGTTGCTCATCAGTTTCCTGGTGATCCACACGAATGGACAACTGATAAAACTCATGTGTGAATTCCTCCATGGTAGATAGGTTTTTCTTCAAGTTCTGAAATTTACGAAAAAGTGTTTGTGCATAGTCCAACGGCAAAAAAAATTCTTGCAACTTTTTTTCCATCTTATCATAGGTCTTTATTTTGGATTTTCCTTTTTTTGTTCTGTCTTTTTGCACATGATCCCACCAGATCATGGTGTGACCCTTCAACTTTGTGCATGCAAATTTCATCTTCTTTTCTTTTGTCACAGGCTTCCATTCAAAAAAAAATTCCATAGAGTTCAACCGATCTATTAACTCCTCTAGTTTAAGACTCCCTGCATAGTCTGAAACTTCTATTTTGATCCCATCATTTCTCCCTTCTAGAGCCCTGAGCATCCTTTCTTCAAAAGGTATGCGCTCTACTTCTTCTTCTTCATGCTCAGTGTGTTGATCTACACCTCCTTGGTTTGTCTCCTCATCAGATGCTTATCTTCGTATTATCTTTTGATTAGCCAACATGTTCGTAAGATCTGCTACTTGCCTTTGGAGGTTTTGCATATCTCTACGCATCTGGGCAAAACCTGCTCTTCGTCTTCCTCTCCCAGCCATCTTCCTACTCTGATACCAGATGATGTAGCCGATAAACTTAGATTCAATTCACAAGATCTAAAAACCATGCAAACACATGAGAGTGGAAAAATAACTATTTTCTTATTCATTCTCCATCCTAACTCTTACAATGAAGGTCCAACCCTTTATAACTACTATCTGAGATTTTAAAAAATTGTTAATTTTATAAAAGTCTCACATGGCTACGAAATTGAACACCAACTATAAGCTAACTAGAGCGACACTTGTTGTCAACTCGCTTTTCTAATTAGGTTTATAAACTGAGAGATAACTATTAATTACAAATTTAAAAAATTCCCACAAAACACTAAAACCTTAATTTGAGACCTTATATGAAGAAATTTGGCCTCAAAAAAGTGTCTGAAAAAACTCTCATCAAAAGAATCTAATCGTCAATTGCATTGAACACTTCAAAACTCAACTTTCTGTCAAATTTGAGCTTAAACGGATAACCGAGTCAAAAGTTATGACCCCCAAAACTCCTTGCATTTATTCTCTTTTATTTTTTATATTTTTTTACTCCTTGCATTTATTCTCTTTTATTTTTTATATTTTTTTTCTCTTTTTTTCCCCTTTTTTTCAGCCTTTAGAAATCACTACATCAGTCCATTTTCAGAATAAAGCAAAAACAATGTGAATTCTTCAAGAAGGGTCTTGGTTATGAGAAAGCCATTGCTCTACAAAAAATTATGCCACCCAAAGTTTAATCCAACGACTGAATGGTTAGAGCCTTCCTATTTCTTATATGGGAAGATGAGGTGTTAGAAAGTATTGGTTATCATCTAGTTCGTTTCCTATCCACAAGGCCTCTTCCAGGTAAGGTGAGTGTTTCTTGTGCTAGAATGTGTCTGGAGAGGGATGTGAGAAAAGTTCTCCTGGCCAAAATGGCGTTAACTTTGGATGATTTTAGTTGGACCCAAGTTCTTGACTATAAAAACTTATATTTTCCATGTAAAACCTATCATAAACTAGGACATGCTCCTCCCTCCTACCCTAAATGTCAATGAAGGAATATTACCAAAAAGGAAATGCACGAGGAATAAATCTGTGAGTGAGTTAAAGAGAAATGAAACCAAATGAACTTTCCTTCCCCTTCCTTTGATGAAAATGAAGAAGAATCAAATGAAAAATTAGGAGAAGGTGGTCATATATAAGACAAGAATCTTGCTCAGGGCAAGAGACACAGAAGTAAAATATCGACCATAATTATTGGAGAAAATTCTGCAGAAGATAATAACAGAACTTTTCTAACGCTGGTGGAGAAAACGCAGAAAAGAAAAAAGAAAAAACGACATTTGATATCAGTGTTACAACGAATCATGCAAGTAGAAACTAAGTATTTGCTCAAGGAGAAATTAGTTTATTAAACTGTCATACAAGGATAATGGGCCAATGGTTCTAAACTTTATTATATTAATGTAAATTTTTTCGTTTCTGATTAGAAAACAAAAGAAAGTGATATGCGGCCAAAATGTAAACGGGTTATATAAATCTATTGAAGTTTGCCAGTATTTTTAAAGGTATGCATATGAACTATTTGTTAAGTGGAAATTTTCATTTGCAAAGCAGGGTTGAGACTGCTCATATAAAGCATGCTACATCTCTCCTATGCCCCTTATTGAGTACCTCATATTCCAAATGGACACATTTCAATTTTCCGCATCACCCTGGAAGTCTGAATATACAGTTTTTGGCATAGTCCCCAATTTTTTGATAGAGAAGCATTATGCTTCTGTGCGTAGGTGTCTCTTGCAAACCATTCCTCCATGGGCATCCCTGAAGTCGAGGCCATTATCTTTATTTACATGTGCATTTTCTGAATTTTAAGTGAGCAAGGTTCAGATCTAGAGACATTGTCACAAGACTTGTGTAAATAAGCCATTTTAAATGCTCCTAGCTAGGGCTGATGTTGAAATACCAGTACATCATACGGCATAATAGAAAGGCACGAGACTTGGTTTTCCTTTTCTAGAAGTCTACTGCCATTGTTCTTTGGCCAATGGCCAATGAAATCTTTTGAACCAATGTTTGTCCTTTGGACAAAGGCTAATGAATTCTTTTGGACCAATGTTGCAATTACTAGACAGACATACAGCTGAATATTACCATTCCATGCTAAGGATGTCAAGACGAGCAAAACCATGCTTCTTGGCTATATCTGTAAATTTTACCTCATGTGATTAAAATAAGTTTATTCACCATAAGTTATAACTGATTCAGAAGCCGTTTATTTTTTGGTTGCACAATAATCGGATTACAAACAGCAAAGACGTGATTGAGAATTAAACATATAGGATATCACTACCATAATTTATTCTTAACAATGGCTGTAGTTTCCAGGTGCGCACAGGAGATTTGGAAATGAAGTTCCTCCTACCACATGCTAATATGGCAATAATGTTGACCACATTTTCATTGAAGTTGCATGTACAATTCACACTACAGAACAAGTTACTGAGCTCATGTTGATAGTTTGGAAGGTATTATATGATTACAATAATTGTCAATTAAATATAAATAGATACTATAGCTGACAGCCTGAACTCTAGGTAAATGAATAATGCATTTCCAAAATTTCTGATACCTGCAACCTAAACATTTGTTTTGAACCATCACCTGTCATATTCTTTTAATATGGACCGAGCTAAATTATAGATACAGATATAGCATACATCATGTTGGATGTTGAACTTTTGAATCATAAAATAATCTCCCCTTGTACACTTTGGTTCAGAGACTTGTGGGGAAGAACAGTACTACTAAGAACTACAACTTCATCTTCAACAGTAACAGCCTCACCTGCAGAACAGTACAGATTCCATCAAACAGATAGGAAATAGACACAGTTTATATATATCAATCATGGTAACCAGTTTATGCATTCCAGAATCTAAGAGATGTAACTTACCCAGAATTGAAATCCCATTTTTTGCTCCATAATTTCTTTCACCCTGTAAACAGAAAGAATTTATCATATAGGATAGTTGCTGTAAAGAAGATCTATATTTCACTATACTTTGAGGAATATATAATCCTATTTTGAAGTCAAAAGTAAAAGCATGACTCTTGCCTGCACCCTTGCCCATTTCCCAATAGATGCCTTCCAACCAATTATGGCATGCATCACAATAGCATTTTCCTACAATACGTTTGAAGCACATGTTTAATCAATTATGACAAGAGCAAGTGTTCTTTTATTTTCAGTCCAGCAGAAATAATACCTGAACTTCAACATCATCAAGAATAATGCAATCTCTCAGCCTCACTCCAGGACCAATTCGAGCATTTGCAGAAATTGATACATTTGGTCCAATCTGTATTACAATGTGTGCTACGGATTATTTACAAAAAAGGACAAATGATCAATTCGGGCAAAATAATGTTTTATAAAAAAAGTGTACAGGAAAAGATTACCTTAGCAGTTGGATGAATCTTTGAGGAAGGATGAATGTAAACATCACCAATAATATTTACAGTCATTATGGGATCGGCAGTAGACAAGAGCTCAGGTGTTTTCATGTGATACTGTTCTAGATACAAAGAAGAGCACCTCAATGACATCCTGGAAAAGTAAATAGATAAGATGATTATCTTTAAATTTCATTACTCACACATAAAAAGAACTTCTGCACTGTACTGTGACATTTTGGAAGATTAAAAATACTATAGTAATACAACTTAGGCGATCTGAGTCATAAAGACCAAACCCTGGGGTCTTTATTTGTTCCCAAAAATCAGATGTCTCAAATGTATAAATCATCTTCTTCCCCACCAATGGGGTAAAAAGGTCCTCATCCAATCTGATAACATCCTTTTGAACTGACCTGAAAGCATGCATCAGAGAACCATGCTTATCAGATCTACTTTAAAAGATGTTAATAGAAAGAAAGGCTTCTTCTAATCACCTATTGAAAGAAACAGACATATTATTAGAGGAAGTACATGCATAGGATTTGAAAGCCAAAAGTTCTTGTCAGCAGAATATCAACCTAATTAAAAAAGGGGGTCAGTTGCAGTGGTAATTGAGCATATAAAAATGATAAATGGCAGCTTACCAAATGAATAACATAGACTCCTTCCCCAAGTTTACTCCAATTTCTAACTTAAGGTGGTTGCTTAGAAATCTCACAAGCTCTTCTTGCTTATGTGTCTGTCCTAGCCAATAAAAGTAGGAGAAAAAATTCCCCCCTTCACAATTGCAGATCATGGAATCTTTTAAATTTTCTTGGGTACAACATTTTGTAGCCTACTTTGGACATTCTTAGTTATTAAAAAATGTTGGCAAGAATAATCTACCAACATAGTTGGAACTTGGAATTATTCGGATTGATTAGGGAATTAGGTCACTCACTGGTATAGTTGGCTAGATTTTCCCAATAACTTTAGGCAAACCAGCCCTTGTCATGTTTGGAAAGCCTCTCCATTTGGATTGGTGCTTTTCCAGTGTCAAGGGGGTGTCCCTAAAAGATATATGCTGTCATCTAATCTGAAATTCTGCACAATTTCCAAGACAATCAGCACACAAAGGATTCCCTCTTAGGCTGTCCGTAAAGAATCAAGAGTGAGGGCTAGTTTCAAGTAATATATTTAGTTGGTTGAGATCAGGTTTAAGAGCTAGGAATAACAATGAAGTAAATTAACATGAATGAAATGAATGTGTGCCTTAAGTGAAAGAAATTCAAAGCAAATGTGTAGTAAACTAACATCACATTGCAAAACAACTTAATCTATAACAGCCAAACAATTCAGAAAGCTAGAACAAAGCATAACTGAATCCAATCACATTTACCCAAGAGATTGTCTGCATCATAACGAGTCATAAGTGACAGGCTGCCATGGATCTTGCTTGCAACAGAGGAAGTGGTCTAGGTCTGGCGTGCAAGAGTGAAGAGTTGTTGCTACAACACTGCCCAGATAATGAACTGTCTAACCCTGCCTTGGCTATTCAAATTTGAAAACATAGAAATGCCTTCTTCCTTCAATCAAGTCAACTCGGCTTCTGTTTAGAAGATAACAAGAAAAACATAAAAGCTCAAAATCTTGCATAGAGGCCGCCTTGAGTCAGATCACTTGCTTGCTTAGTTTTTCTACTGTTTAGGCGATTTGAATTTTTTTCCCTTCCTTTTCTCTAGGTCATCCATTTCAAAGCACTTTCCACTTCTACACTGCCATTTGAATGGCTTTTTCCTTGCTGTTTGTAAAAATATCTTCTAGCTTTCAATGATTTCCAATATTTGTTCTTCTTTCAACTCAACCATCCAGTACATGAGAGGTCATGTTATGAGTTGCAAAGAGAGAAGTCGCATGCCTGCCTCATATACCTGTTTTCAATGTAGTCATTCACCTAGTGACCTACGGGATGCTCTGGGGAATCATCAACCCTTGAATAAGAATTCTGGACAGCAGTCACTTATCTTTCATCCAAGCTCAGAACTTTTCCATATGGTAGATTCTGGATATACTTGCTGCTACAAGAATCTGCCCAAGCTGTAATTCCTGACATTATCATTTGTTTTTAAGGTATTACCTGCCCAGGATAGACACCCAATGCATGAGATCTGTAGATAAAGGAACTTTAAAATCTGTTCCTGGGCACATTTATCACTTTTTTTTATGCACACTATACCCAGTACACTGCTATCTTTCAACTCATGATCTCATTTTCACCTGATACATATAATTCCTTCTTGTTTGGGTGCTCTCCAGCTCTGAATTAACCCCAAACCAGTGCTGGGACACAGCCTATCAGAGCATGTCAACCTTCTAATAATCTCCAGAACTGCCACATGAATTTATTACTGTAAAAGTATAATTTGCTGAGTTCTGACAGCATATAGTTTCTTTCTTAGGTAGTGGGGTCGAAGGGGACTTCTCCTTTAATGCCAATTTTAAACTGTGTTAATTCACTGCCCTTGGTCATGTTATCACATATATTGTAGCTGGGCTACCATGATGCAACATGCATATTTTCTCTTTTCCTCTAAGCCAGACTTACTGATGGGGATACAACATGGATCATTATTACAGCATGAGCCATTGTTCAGCAGCAGATACAGAGTATTTCCTTGACAGTACTGAGATCTCTTTGTCCTTTGAGATGACTCCAGTGGTGACCTAGTTTATTCAAGCAGAGCAGCAGATGTGGTACACAGTTTATAGATGGGCATATCAGATAGAGACAGGTATATGGTAAGATCTAGGTATATGTATATGGCTCCTTGGTTGGATTTTGCTCTCTGATGTATACTAGCACCTTGAACTTGTTATGCTATGATGATTATGATGACCTATGCTTATATTACACGTATACTAATGCTTAAACTTGTATTGAGAATGATTAAAGAATCTGATGAAGAAGACTATTGCTTATGCTATGCTTTACACAACTTGTAAACCTTAGTGCTATGCTAGTTCCATGTATCACTTATCCCCATCCATCCAGTTCATCCATATTTAATTTTCCTCCCATGACCTATGATTGACTGAGACCTATGAGATTGAAGATCATCTTCCACACTTTGACCCCTATGCACTAAGTCACATGATTCGGCGAATTTGAACCTTGAGGTTCGAAATTCGCCGAATCTCAAGGAAAAAAAAATTTCGAATCACATTCGGCGAATCTGAAGATCGAACTTCAAGTCGAATTTCAAGATCGAATTTCAAGGCGAATTCGAATTTCTTCCGAATGCGAATTTCAAAACGAATTTAATGCCGAATTTGATAAAAAAATCAAAACAAAATCGCCGGCGGTCGCAAAGGTTCAAGCTTCACATGATTCGGCGAAGAACAGGAATCGATCTAGAGTTCTTGGAGATCGATCCGGCGACCTGTACCTATTTCCATATACTCGCAAGGCAGATTGGAGTTCGATCTTGGTGCGGTCGCGAGACCAACAACTATATTTCAGGCCTTTACCCTTTTACACCTATTCAATATGCATTCGTAGAAATGATTGATCCAAAACCCAATTTTAAAACACCCCGAAAAAAGGAAACGTATGACAGTGAGGTGTAGAATGCGGGCGCTGCGCTGTATTTTGTTGAGCATTTGTATTCTCTAGTCGCAAAACATTCAGCCTCGCTTTGTCTGGGCTGCATACGCAATTTTTGTACAAAACCGTGGTGGTCACATGGGCGCTAAAAAATAGTGGATGCCATTATTTATTTAGGCTTGGGTCTTCGGCGAATTTGAACCTTATTTTAAAATTATTTTAAAATTATGTATTATGTTTTTTTAAATTTTGTATTATAATTTATGTTATAAACTTATAGTTTGTCTTTTTGCTTTATATTATGTTAAGATGTTCTTTTTAAATTATGTATTGAGTTATAAACTTATAAGTTCTAGTATCTCTGTTTTATTTTTCTTGTTTACTAAACATATTTATTCTTATGTTTAGGACTTAGGAGACACATTTCAATTTTATTGTTTATTTTTTAAACTATTTAAGCATGCTGCATAATATATTTCATTTTATAAGTTAAAATTTATTTAAATCGCATATTTTATTAATAATTTTATTATATATATATATTTGAATCTCAAGCCGAATCTCAAACGAATCTCATCTGAAAATTCGAATTCGAACCGAATCAAATGGTTCTCGAACTCGAATTTGAATTCGAACCATGTGACTTAGCCTATGCATGATGGATCCCATGTTGTTCTATGTCTCGGCTCTGAGTTGTGCAACAAAACTTGTTGAATCCTTGATCCTTCTGGGCCAGGAGAACCCACTGGTGTTGGTTCCTAAGCTTAGGTGAGTTGGGTTTTGAAGCCTTGACCTCTCTGGTCAGTTGCCCCCAATGTTTGGTCCTGACTGTGGATATTTCTCCCTAGTTTCCCGAAGAGTGTCCGCTAAAACTTGAAGCAATACCTCTACCATAATTACATGCATTATGTGTTATATGCTAAAAACTTGAAGATCACTTGCTCCGGCTCTGATCTGTAGCTAGAAACCTGCTACGGCGTCGTAGCTCTGCCTCTTATATCTCCGCCAAAACTGTCTGTCCGTCAAAATAGTAGCTTCTTCTGTAGCTGCGAGACCCTACTCCAACAGAGCCTGTGGGTATTGATGTGAGATGGAGTAAGAGACAACTAATTCTAAGTATCCCCTAGGATCTCTTCACTACAGTTTCTTGTGTACTCAACATAAGGGTCCTAGAAAAGATCCTTGCAGAGCTTGATTGTTAGCTTGGATGTGATCTGTAGACATGTTGTTAAAGTTGAATGGACTCTTTTCAAATCAACTCATCCACTTGTGAGACACCACCATTCCCTATTGTTTATCCGTCGTGCATATGTCATTGTGGCTGTGTGTACTTTTCATCATTCGGAGAGATCATATGGTCAAAATCAACTATAAGTCATTTCCCTTTTACCTTAGCCTTCTTTTCCACCTTCACCCGACACTAGCAAACTGTTTAAACTTTGTAAGCATGGCATATACAAGAGACTTCCAGAGGATTCGGTAATTACTAAAAGACACAGGTATATCTTATTGATTGTTATTATTATTTATTATTGTTGTTGAAAAACCCTTGTTTCACAGCAAGCTGGTTTAATGAACAATTTCTTCTTCTTTCACTTCAGCCGGTTATGCAAGGCTTGAAGTTACTTATGAAATTTATCTTGAACAATTTAAACACGCTGAAAACAACTAACAGGCTGTAATAAAACACATGCACACCATAAAATTTGACACAGTGATTTTTGGCAAAGTTGCCCTGGAAAAACCCCCACGGGGAAAACCAGTTTTGAGATGAGAGCTTTATTTCTTCAGTAAATGTACAAGACAGAAAATCAGAGATGAAGATCTAACTTATCTCCACCAGCAGAAGTTCTTTTCAGCATTAAATACACAAACTGTCCTTCAAACCCTAACCGTACTGTTCCTCGATTTCCGTGCCAAATCAGACAACGGCCGTACAGCTGACAGGCCGTACAGATCTCGGGACACGTGCCAGAATTTAATGCAGCCGTACAGTAATTAATGCAGCAGTAAAATGCCTCGAAATTCGTGCCAATTCTGCAGCCGTACTGAGCAATTAATGCAGCCGTACAGTAATTAATGCAGCAGTAAAATGCCTCGAAATTCGTGCCAATTCTGCAGCCGTACTGAGCAATTAATGCAGCCGTACTCCTGTCATAAATGCAGGCCGTACACCTCGGGAACTGTGCAAGCTAAAGGCTGGAATCTTCTCCTTCAAACTCTAACCTGGAATTTGACCTCCTTGGGAAAAATCGACCTCCTTGAGCTCTCCTCTTCTCCTTCACTTGAAAAATGAACAAGTCCTTTACTTTTGCCTCCCTCACCCCTTTTTATAATTTCCAAGTGAGAGTGAATATCTCATTTATTTATTTCCCATAAATAAATTTCACTCACTCACTTACTTTATGAAAAGTGACTATAGTCTTAAAATCACACTTAAGTGACTTTAATGTGAGGGTCACAATTTCCCCTCTTAAGTGACTCAGGCAAAATCAAGCCACTTAGGGAACATCAGACAAGGTACAAAAATCAACAATTGTCACTATGATTCTAAATGGCATAATTTAAGTCGGGTTTTAATATACATCTTGGAGCAGTTCTTACCTTAGATGCATGCAGGTTCAGCTCAGTTTAGTATCTTACTTTTAGTTTGGGTATTTTGAACTAGTCAACCCAGTTGACCAAGTCAAACACGGTTCCCAAGGCAGTGGCTAAAAATTTGGCAGTGCTTATATTTTCTCCAGACATGCCTAGGACTAATACTGCGGTTTCAGTTTTCAAATTTTGGCCCCATATTTCATGATCAGTAATTATTATCACTTTACTACTGGTCAGATCATATTTTTATTACAGATTGCAATTATTATGGTTCTCCTAGGGCTCCACATTGCTCCAAAGATTATCAGTAATCATTTGTACCATTCCACTATGTCTCCAAACACCTCTATGCAGTCAATTTTCCCCAGTTCTCATCCTGAAAGAAGTTATGATGATTTTTATTTTTGTCAGAGGATGTACCACCAAAAAATGAACTAGGAAATCACTGAAGAAATCGATGTGGCTTGTGTGGTCAAGGAAATGGCAAGGGAATGCTTCCAGATGATTTATTATGGCTCTCTGGAGATATCTACACCAGTTTCACCAATTCTAGATTATTCTTTTGGCTCTCTTAGGGGGGACGTCCCCCATAGGGCGAAATTGGTTAAAATGGCCAAAATAAAAGTGTGTAAATCAAGTTGTATCTTTAGAAATATGTATAGAGGGGGGGGCTAATGATTCCCCATGTCCCCTAAGTGTTAAATTTGCAAAAGGAGTGATTTATCATGTTGTAAAAATGGGCTTTATGAGGTAATTCACCCCCATCAATTATATTGATCCATGTAAAAATCAAAGATGTAATCTCCGCCGTTGATGATGTTTTAATCTCAATCATTGGATGAAAAAGTAAGATAGGGTTTGTGTCTCTCAAAATCTATATAAAGAAAAGACCCCCCTCATTGTATCCCATCGAAAAATTTGGCTCTTGGCTATTGGAGTAGAGAAAATATTTTTAGAGAAATATTGTTTCTTCTTTGTCATAGATTGTTCTCGTGCTTGATTGAAAAATTATTTCCGAAGGTGTTCCAGTTAATTTAAGCTTGTTCCAAAGATATTTTTGTGAGAGTTGTGTTGTCT
Organism: Pseudotsuga menziesii; assembly: GCA_001517045.1. Lineage (NCBI taxonomy): Eukaryota > Viridiplantae > Streptophyta > Pinopsida > Pinales > Pinaceae > Pseudotsuga > Pseudotsuga menziesii. Next base: position 57,630 of record LPNX010185725.1, on the reverse strand, counting down.
GCAGGAGGGCGTCTTTCTCTTGGGGCATTTTTGTGAGAGATCCAACGCTCTCCGTCTGAAGACGCTGTCAATTAGGGGATTTTTCTAATGTGTCTTTGATCATTGGTCATGCTTCTTGATTTATATTGCATTCGTAGTTTCTTTTTCTATGGATCAATTCTAACGTGACGTAGATTGCTCTTGCAGTGAGAGGGGTGCACTAACTGAACATGGGCAAATCGATTTGGCTTGGATCTTCATCAAATTCGCTCAGAATTGCGTCAAACCGGGGCAAGTGTCATTGCACTTGACATCTACAAGATTTCCAAGTATTTCTATTAGTATTACTTTAGTTTTAATTTCCAATCCACCCGACAAATAATAAAAACCCTAATAAAAACCTTCTAAAATTCTCTGGGTCATTCTGTTGGGATTTTTGGCAAAACCCTTTTGGGTTATTTCACTCTCCCCTAGAGCTAAGTGGGTTTACCAAGACATCAACATTGGGGACTCCATTTTCCCTATGGTTAAAGCACTGATCTTTAGGCAATTTGCCCTCCTAGAGTTAAAGCTAATTTTCCTGCTTTATGATCCATCTTTTGGCTTGTGCTTTTAGACACTGCCAAATCCATCTCTAAGCCATCTTAATCAAGTATTGGCTTACCTTAATTGCTCCGCAATTCATCACTCTGGGCGTACTCTTACATCCAACCTTCAATCTCCCCAGGGTAGTGACATTGATCATTTACACTAGCACTTATTACCTAGATCTACTTAATAATTATACGGTCATTGAATTTAAACATTTTGGGCCACATTTCCACTATTCAAACCCTTAATACCCAAAAAATATTTATCAGTAGCTATCTTCATTAGATATAGGGTTTCTCTTGCTACACACCTTACGTATTCTATTGCCATAGTTTGATCTGGTGTTTCAGCTTTAGGTATTTCCTTCTAGGTTAGATCAAGGTATCCCCCTTCATCACTTGGCTTATTAGTGGCATAAAGCGAAGGGTGTCCTAATCGGCGTGACAACCAATCCATATCTGGGGGGTGGGATACTCGTACTTCACCTCTTTAGTTTCTCGTCCCCTCTACCGTCCTGAATAAAATACCATTTGTGGGGAAACTACAAGTTGTGAGATAACAAATCAAGTAACAGTGTTTTCCTTTCAAAGATATTTAAATTTCTTGTTATATACCATAGTCTAATTGGATCGTGTGTTGACCACCTAACCAACTAGGTGGCCAACCACATACCATGCACATGTACCATGTGCATGAAGATGAGAAAGAAGTACCTAATAAAAAAATTTCAAGCAAGGAAACTCTTCTTATCTTTTCTCCATGAAATTTCCGCACCCCTACGAAAGATTTTGTAATGATATGTCAGCATAAAGATCTAGTTTTTGTATAACTTAGTTACCTAGGAATTTTTCATTAGGGAATTCCTTTAATCAAGTGTTTTTTCCCTTGGATAATTAAAATTCTTTTTTAATGATTTTAATTATCTGAGTTTTTCACTAAAAAATTCCTCCAAAGTGGTGAAAGGCATTCTAATAATCGATTCCATGGAGTGATTAAGGTCTAGGAATGTTGTATATTACCATGCTAGACATTATCCAAAGTCTTGCAGAATTTCATTAAATTTTTCCTAGTATTTTTTAATTTTTGGTGGTTAAAAATTGTCCCTCGGCATAAAAAAGTTGTAATGTAAAGAGGGTTATGTGGCATCTAATTCCCACAAATAGGGGTATGGGTACCCAAAATCAATGCCACGAGTCTCTCTACACCCTTGGGAAAAGTTTGAGGTCATTTGGACAAGTATTGCTAAGTTTTTGGACACATTTTCCTAAGTCAATCAAAGAAATCAAGAAAATTGGCAAATAATTAGCAAGCCAAGTTTTGGAAAAGTGCCTAAAATCACTTAGAGAGTGGAAAAAATGTTTTCTAAAGTCAATTTATGTTCCTAAGGTGACTTAAGAGGCAAAGAGGGCCCCCCCCATGCAAGTGTATCACAAGTGTATGCAAAGAGGGCCTAGAATGAAGATTAAAAATATAAGAGGGGGGTTTCCCCCCATTTCTATTTGATTTCTCACCCTAGGAGGCACCCCCAAGAGAAGTGGTTCTCTTCTTTGAGTTTCCACTCTCTAATTTTGACACGTGGCTTGCATGCACTTGGACTCTCTCCTCACTCATTTCCTATTTAAGGAGGCTTCCCCTCGTCATTTGGGTTACACAATATTGGCTACTCTTGCTTACTCTCTTCTTGCTTGCTCTCATTCTCTCCCATTTTTGGGCCATTTGTAATTTTCAGCCTGTTACACTACACATGTACCCAACGCACCTTTAGGTGTACCCCAAGGAGAGAGAGCCAAATTTTGACCAAGAATGGTGTTATTGAGCAATGGGAGTCATTGTTGGGCCCTTTGGTTCCTCCTTTAGGGGTACTCTGGCTTAATGGCACTGTTGACTGCCCTTTGTTGGGATTTGTAACCTTGGGGTTGGTGACCGGGGCCCCTAAGGGTTGGCCACTAGGTCACATGGCTCCATATGTTGTTTATATGCTCTTGTGGCCTTTGCATAGCCACCAGGACACCCTCCTGGTCCTTTACACAGTAGGCTCTCCTTCTCTTGGGCATTCTTCCTCACTAGGATGTTCTCTCCTTTCACCAAGCCATATGTGTCGTTTGAGGGAATGTTGAGGGATTTTACAGCATCTTGGGGTTAGTAGGGGCGTGGCACCCCCCTCCCAACTCACTCCACCCTTCCGTTTGGAGTGATTCGCTTAATTAGGTTATTTTTGGCACCCTGGGGACAAATATCCTTGGTAGCCTACCTTAAGCCTACATTAAGTCATATTTTATTATTATTTTGTTTTAATTTTAAGTTGACATTTTTACAATTACAAATTGACAATATTTAAGGCATGTTAGCCTGGATATTTTTGAAATAAGTGAGTGTGAGATCATATAAATAGATCTCCTCACTTTCATTTTGAAACATGAGATAAGTGGGATTATTACTATTTTTATTGCTTTGCCCTAACTAGGGCTCTTTGGAGAGAATGCGCGCTTCTTGAGGAGGACTTTTTTTGGTTAAGTAAGCTACCTTTTGGAAGTTTTTTGGATAAATTCTTCATTTGGTGAAGCTTAGATTTGTTTGCAAAACACAAGCACACTGAGGTTTGGCTTCTGATCTCTTTGTTTTAATGTTGGTGGATGATGCATATTCATGAATGAATGGTAGCTTTAGGGCTTCATTTCCTCTAGTGTAGGCCATTACCAGCGTTTAGTCACCTTAAAGAAAAAGGGTAACGTCTCCTTGTGGGAGTCCCTCTTGGGTTTATCCATAGGTTTATAGGGTAGTTACTTGCCTAGGCTTGTTCTTCTATTGTTGAAGCCATTCTTACCTTAGACGCCCTAGGGTTAGAGCACCTTAGTTCTCCCTTCTCCTCATCTCCAATACTTGAAGTTCTGAACCAATTCTATTCTCTTTGTTTTTCCCTTTTGATGCTCTAGCGGCCCTTTCCTTAACACTCTCTTAAGTCCCTCTCTACCTTCTTGGCCCTAAGACAACCTTCTTTTCCACCCTCGCTACCTCCTCATCTGGCTCGCAGCTGCTCCCTTCATCACCTTCGTTGGTTGCTTTCTTTCCCTTGCAGCTCCTTCCAAACCTCCTCTTTTCTCGTTGTTTCCTCTGATAACCTTCAATACCTCCCTTAGGAGCCTCGTTGCTCCCATTCCAATCCTCATTGATCTCTTTAGAGGCTCGTGGTTACCCCACACCTCAGCCTTTACTAACCTTGTTATCGTTATTGAACTTCACTGCCCCATTTTATCCCACGCACCCCTATCCTTGAGGTGTACTCAGACTGGAGTAGGGCCCTCCCTTCCTTCTCCTGCCCTTCTTCTTCTTCCCCCTACCCTCGTTGGTCTCCCTTTCCTCCTCGAGTTGGTTTTCTTTCCCCTCGAACCTTTTTCCATCCTCAGACCCTTTATTGCAACAATAGCCTTCTATCCCTCATCTGAGCCGCTGTTACAGTCTCCACATTACCCCTGGTCTGGTGTCAAACACCTCCCTTTCTCCCACTTACCTCCATCCCTCTAACTGCTAGTTCACTAAGGTCTGGTGCAGACCTGCCCTAACTTCCTTGCTCGAGTTTTTCAGTCTCCAAAGTTGGCCCAAAGGTTGCCCTTATAGTGGCAACCTTCTTTCCTATAAGTAATTGTTTCCTTTTTTTCCTCCATTCATGCACCCTGCACACAACCAACCAACTGTTAGAGGATTGCTTAATACCAACCTGGGTTTGCCATTGACTCAAGCACTATTATCTTTCTAAGACACTGTATGTGTTGTGCTTTCTGTGAGCACTTAAACGTCATTATATTGTTGTCCTAAACACACAAAATTAACGATTAGCACTAGTGCATGATTGTTGATGTTAATATTTGATATATTCATTTACACTGTTGTCATATATCATAACTTCTGGTGCACACTATTGTACATTGTTCTAATGAACACAGTGTCGATAATGTTTGGCTTGTGATATTGCATCTTTCAAGCAATTGATTATTAGTTGGATAATATTTATTGTGATGTTGCTTGTGATTAAATGAGGTTGTTATCATCATGATGTTGATTCATACTGTTGTATGTAATATGGTGAATACATGATTGTGATTGTTACTCACACTACTGCTATTATCTATACATGTGATTGTTGTTTACACATTTGTATTAACTATCATTGATGAACGTATCTTTGCAACATTCTTGGTAACTAGCCTTATTTATCTAGTAGTTCCCTTTTTACTATTTATTTGACTCCATTAGGCACTGATCACTAACAATCCTCGAAAGAAGATATATTTTTTCCTCAGTGTCTTTTTAGAGTCGTAATAGGGCTCTCCCCTAGGAGGCTTGGGCCTTTGAAGCAATTGTGAGAAGTTGACTAAGGCGACAACGGTCACTTCATCCACATGTTTGTTGGTGGCTTGCACTGACATTTCATTCAGTAACACATCCATTTGACTTTGTTAATCAAAATATTTGGAGGAATCTTGTGTTATTTGTGATCTTGGGTGATTTGCTTCCATGCTCAAGTAGCTACTCAAGTTTGGGAGGCCAAGAAAGAAAATTTATTTGCTTTGGTAAGGTTTATGGTAATTTCTTACCATAGATTTTTGTGAGTTTTTGTTCTTGTAGTGAAGAATTTCATATGTTTCTTAGTTGAAGTTTATGATTTATTTTCTCATTTGATGAATCTCACCGTCTTTCAATTGTGTAGCAAATATCTTATAAGTTGCACGTTATTCGGATTGAAGAGTGGGATTCCTCAGTTAGATGCCCCATTTTTCAAATTTTGAATAGAAAAAGGGCATAATTTATCGTTCTCACATACAAATTTCTGAACATTGTTTTCAGTTTGATTAATGTTTTAAAGTTGATTTAGCCACTCATATCCTCAATCTTATTTGAAGTTATTTACTTTGTAATTTTGTAGATACTTTGTATTTATTTTTTCACTAACATTTTAACTTCCCTAAAGTGATTTTGGGCATATTCTATAATTTTTTGTTTGTTGGTTTTTAACAAGTTGGTGATAAAACAAGGACAAACTCTGTCGAATTTCAGTCGTAGAAGGGTGCAAAGGATACCACAAAGGAAAGGGTTCAAGGCCATCACCAAGAAGGGGTGAAAATACAATTTTCCTACCTCTTTGCCCTCTTTCTTTTATGCTAAAATATCAGTCATTGTAACAAGTCCAAGAGAGTCTCTTGGACTTGATTTTTCTATTTGCATTTCAAGTTATATTTAAATTTTTTTGTTTGCCATCCATTGTTTGCAACAGAAGTTGGACTTGCCCACCACCCTTGCTTAAGCATTTGTTGATTGGCTTTGGGTTAGTTTAGTTTGTTTTTCTCTTTCTTCAAATTTTTATTTGCCTACACCTTGCAAGTGATTTCGCTTTGCCATCCTTGCAAAATCGTGTCAGCTTACATTGTATTTTATTTTATTTTTATTTTTCCCACACCTTGCATGTGAGTTGGCTTCACCACCCTTGCAATATCGTGCTGGATTGTATTATTCATAATTGTTAATTCTTCGTTTTGTTTAGAGTGAAATCAACCTTGCCCCAATCTTTGCCCCGTATTCACTCCCCTTAACGGTTAGTCCAACCTTGGGTGACAAGAAAATAAGAAGATTTGAGTTGGCTAGACTAATAGGCACTTTAGCTACTTATTGCAATATTGAGAAAATAAAAACTTGTTGTGGAGCTAGAGGGGTAGAGGTTGTTGGGAGCCGTGTGGCACTTAGTGTCTTCCTGTTGAGCACCCTGCCTGTTCTTGGGACTGATTTGTGGAGCTAGGAGAGAGCCTTGTGCTCTCTTGTTGAGCACCCAACAGTTTCTCTCAATTGAGGAATAAGGGTTAGAGGTAGACACTTTGTTAATTTTGTATTTCTTGTACAAACATTAATCCCCTAAATTGAAGAAAAAACATAAAATGAACTAAAATTTACAGGAACACTTGCAAAACATCACAATCTTGTATTTTGTTTACTTTCACAATCATCTTTGGTTTTGTTCAATCTCTTGCAAGCACATTGCGTGCACATTGGTCCATTTACTTAAAGTATTGTTGCATATGTTAAATACGGTTACTTGATTATTGTGGTAAATAAATGTTTTAGTATAATTTATATATTTTGGAAATCTTATTGCATCTTTCAACAAGTTTGTGACTCCAGAGCCAAAACTAAGTAGGCACTGGTTTAGTGAAAGTTGATTGTCTTCCTTTAGCAATTGTATTTGGTTCTTGTACAAAAAAGGATTTGCTTGTCATTGTATTATTGCGAACTTGCATGGTTGCTTTCCATTTAGCTACTGGAACTTTAATAATTTTCAGCTCCTAATTAAACTCTTTAAAGAAACTTGGTATGTAGGGACTACCCCCCTTGACCTTTGAGAGTTGGGGTCTAAACAGAGGAGTTAGGAATCGAAGTGACATTGGGTTCTAAACTCATAGTTGCCCTCAAGAACACACCGAACGGTTAGGAGACTTATCTGTGGTGAGGTGTGTTTTAGGTGGCAACATAGTGGAACATGCACTGTTACAACCATCTCTCCACATCACTTCCTCCTTTGACATATTGCTGGTAATCATTGATAATGTTAGATCTCTCCAAGGAATTTCTCACAGTTCTATCTTTTTTACTAATACCATGTTGTTGTCCCTACACTAATGCATTGGTTTCTGATTTCTTTCACACTCATACCCTTTAAATACTATTGTTTGCTGCCATCCCCAATCCACTCCTAATCTCCTGCATTGTACATGCCACCCCTATCCAAATATAAATCTAAAAAGTTAAATTTAAAACCCATGCAAATAAATCTCCTTGGAGGTGGTTTGTAACAACATCCTTCACCACACTATTGGACAAGGAAACTCCAAAGATACCCACACGCCTAAGGATAATGTAGAGCCCACGTTTACTCAACAAAATCAACATAGACATCAATCATGACAACAAAGCGAGTGAGAATTTGGCCCCACATACATAGGAGCTAGGGCTACAACACAATGAAGGAGGAGCTACTCTTTTCTACTTGACCAACTCAGTGACAGTCGTTTTTCTTTTAAGTTCCTCAACTTGGCATAACTTAGCTAGGATAACCAAGCATGGATACTAGGCGATCAAGGTCAAAAGTAGCAAAATTAAAAGTGTACTTTGATCGTCTTAGCACATGCAAGAGGGTCGAGTTTACTATAACAACAAATCAACAATTTATGGTTAAGAATAGTCACTTCCTTCTATTAGAATTTCAATATGATTATGTTAGATATTCAACCAATATGCATTATAACATCATAATAATATGAAATAGGATCACTAAAAGAAAGATAACCACAACAACACAATAGACACAGATTTTTATCTGGGAAACCACAAAGGAGAAAACCCGGTAACTTCTTCAGTATAGATTCCGTCAACAAAAACAATGCCAAACCAAGATAAGATAAACCCCAAAGACAAAAGCAGCTACTCTTCTCCAGCAAACCTCTTCTTCTCTCTCATGTGCACTTGCTTGAGTTGAGTGTATGTCTAAATGAGAGGTGCACCCTCTCTATTTATAGACATCAAGTGTATGACCTAATTCCCTAACTGAGTTGACTTATTACTCTTTATGGGTCGACTTGTCTAGGGAGACAAAATAACATTTATATAATATTTATTGTGGGTACTATTGACCCGAAATAGAACGTAAGGTTGCATTGATACTTTCAAGTACATTTACATGACTGTTATCACATATATAGTAGTTGGGCTACCATATTCTATTTTTCAGATTTCAGTACACTTTTCAGCTAGTTCCCTTACATATGAGATGCTGAGATGAGCATCTATGATGGATCATTATTTGATGATGGACTATAGTACTTTGAACTTTCCCATGCCATGATTGAGTCTCAGGACACTCAGATTTGAAGACTGATGTAGTCATTTATCCATTTGCAGAGCAGTCAGTAGTGCCCAGAGTTGCATCAATTGCTTATCATTGGACAGATATTGGTTCAGATTGATTATTTACATGTGTATGACTCAGCAGATATTATCTTGTGTTACGGTTATTATTGCTTTTATACTCATTCTTGTGGCGTGTCTTAGCATCTAGTGTCATGATCTAGCGGTCATATAAATATGTGGACTTGGATGAATTGATATGATGTACGTATGTCCCTACTTAGACCTGGAAGTTCTTGACCCATACTCATTGGTTTTACCCTCCTTAGGGAGAATAGAGGTGATCATTCCCACCATACTTTGTCTTGCTAGTGTTGGTTTCATTATTCACTATCTCCACCCATCCATTTTCCTTCTAGTTATGTTTTTAGCCTGACCTACTACTTGACTTGTGGCATGGAGGACATTTCCCCACTAGAGCCTCTTTGTTGGACAAGCTTCCTTGTTTATGTGTCTCAGCTCCGAGATGCCTAGGTTGTGTCGGCTAAACCTGAAACAAATAGCGCTGCCATCAATACAATGTATTTCGAAATAAAATCAATATCTTATGAAAAATTCCATTCATGAAAAATAGTGTTTTTAAACATACATGAATGCAAGGAAACCCTAATGAAATTGGCTTTGAAGTATATTGAAATGAATATCTTAGAACATTCATGAAAAGTAGTGTTTTTAAACATACATGAATGCATGAAGCCTGAATAATAAAAAATCCGTGTAATAAATGCATGGACCAAGGCTATGGAAATTTAAAGGCCCAAAAAGCAATGGTTCTTAAAAAGTTATATCTAAATATTGTTGGCCTCACTTGTATTTGATTTGGATTGTGAGTATTTGTCAAGGTGAATAAGCACCTATGAACGTAACTTATCCATTTGTCAAGGTGAATAAGCACCTATGAACGTAACTTATCCATTTGTGAGACACTACCATCCCCTGTGTTGTTGCTTGAGCGACATATGCTAGAGTGAGTATCCCCTTTCCATATCCGAAGTGTCACAGTGTTGAGTTAATAGTCACCCTTCAGCCTATCCTTTTGATTTTAGCCTTCACCCTTCACTAACAAATTGATTACCACTATGAAGTGAGTATGGTCTTGAAAGTCTGGTCTAAGTTATAGTTAATTAATGAAACTCTATATTTGGTTGATAGATCGTCAGTGAAATGATTGCTACTAGTTATAATTGTTATTGGAATGATTTGTAGAGCATGTATTAACCATTAAACACTTGCAGCAGATGGATGTTAGCCTGGGTTATATTATTGATCATTTACAGATTATTATTTTATATGTCTAGGCATATTGGATATTATTAATGATCATGCAGAGATCTGTAGGGTGTATGAGTATGCACCTTAGATGGATTTGCACTCCTTGAGTCCAATGAGACAACTTGTTTTCAGTTCCGGGTAGTTACAGTGATCATTTGTCTCGGTGTACCATTCTAGTGCAGTTTTGCCACGCTGAATGGCCTGTCAGAGCAGAGAGATTATTTGTTTCGTTCACCTAGGGCGTTGTATGAGGAGGGGGTGGTCCAACCACTTGTTTTTACCATATTACCCCCCTTCCAGAGAGCTTGGTGAGCTCATTTTGACAACGCTGGCACTCTAGGAGGAAGGTTTGGCCATATCACGTTTCCCAAGGCAAATCTAAAATAATAAAAATGGCTACTAAAGAATTCGATTTGGGCTACTGAGGAAAGGAAATGGCATGGGATGAGTTCTAATGATGAGTGTGATGTCTTCCACTCCTTCTCTAGCTGTTTCAGCACTTAGATGGACCCACATCCATCTATCTGACATATTTTATTATTTTCTGGAGCTTTTGGAGACTCACGATTTCCTCAGAGAGGCACTATTTTGCATTTAAAATTTATATTTATTTTTATTGTGCCATGGGGACACACTAGGGGAGTTAGTTAACACCCCCTGGACCCACGATGAGCTTTATTTTTTTTTTATTGAGTGGGATCCCCTCTCCTAGGGTAATTTGGTCCATTGATATATTATATTATTGTATTGATCCATGTACTCTATGTTGAGCTCATCTCAACCGTTGATTAGAACATTTTGATCTTTTAATCTTAGCCATCCATTTGAAAAGTGGTTATGATTTTGGTATCTCTCATTCCTATTTAAAGGAGAGAGCTTCTCATTTGTAGGGGGTCTTTGGCTCTTGGATCTGGATAATAGAAAACCTTTTTTTTTTTTGAAATTCTTGGATCTCCATTGCATCTGGTGTTCTTCGATGGTGATTGGAAAATCTATTGCTTCCTAGCATTTGGGTATTTGTTGTGAGATCTATATTTTTGGAAACATTGTCTTGTCTACAGGAGGGAGACTTCACTTGGGTGTTTTTTCAGGGGTTCCTCAACTCGCTTGGATTGGCTTCGCTTGTATCAAGGGGGTTTCATTAGTATCATTGCAATCTATGATTTCATCTTGCTATTTTTTTGTAGCATTTGTTCTTTTCTTGTGATGCATCAAATCTGATATGGTTGAAGTTTGTTGTGCAGGAGAGAGGGCGCATTAGCTTCCTTGGGAAAATCGTTTTACATAAAAGCTTCCTTCAAATCTTGTCATATTGATCGGGACGACATAGATCATCATCATCAAGGCATCTACAAGGTTTTCTAGGTAAGATCTACATGTTAGTTTTTCTTTTTCTAGATCTCAATCCATTGACATCTTCATTTTCATGTTAAACCCCTAAATATAAAAAATATAAAAAATATTATAGATCAAACCGCTTGATCTTTTGGTAAACCATTTCTGGGTTTTGTAGATTGGGTCAACCCCTAAGTGGGTCTTCCTTCATGTTTTGCTTAGGTGACTCCATTGGGCCCAAATCCCAAGGCACTACTCTCTAAACCCTAGCGCTACCCTTCATGTTGCCTCCTTCTCTTGCATTTTGTTCTTTTCCTTGTGGCTCGGGTACTTTGATACTGTTATACCTTCTTTCGAGTCTATCCCGTGGTACTAGATAGCCCCAGTCATGTTCTTACCCTGCCTGCATTGGTCACATTTCCCAAAGTAGTGGATATTGTCATCTTTTGCTAGTACCTTGATCCCGGATCTAGTAATAGGCTCATAGGTCACTTGTATTTCGAACTTGGATCAAATTTTACATCTCATAAACCCCTAATCCAAGCCCTAATTCGCCTTGTGACTTCATCCATAGATCTAGGGTTTACTTTACCTTACACCTTACATACTTCAACTCCATTTGATTTGATCTGGTGTTTTGGTTTGATCTCTCCTGTCGGGAGTAGATCTGGGTCTCCCCTATTGTTGTCTTGGGCTAAGACAACATCAAGTGAAGATTGCCTCGATTGGCGTGACAACCATCCATTTGGGAGTCGAGGCTATCTTGGTTCCGCCTCTTTAGTTGCTTGTCCCTCTACCGTCCATCCTAGATCCACCTCATAGAGGCAACTACAAGTTTGGTGATAACAATGACTAAGCACATCAATAACATCTCTCGAAGGAGGTACAGCGATAATACAACAAAAGTACAATAAGAATATCTTCCGAAGTTACATTCTTCAACACTCCCTCTTAACAAGGAAGGTATCATTTTGTCACTATCATCATCCCTAGACATCATCATTGGATCTAGTCACTAGAGATCATCACTGGATCTCATCACTAATGCTGCAACTTGGTACTCGGGCCATTGACATGTGACATCTCTTGAATTTGTGCATCATAAGAAGTTCTACAGAGCCAACCCTTTTTCATGATGGGTGTACCTGTACAGCGACCAACCCTTTTTCATGTTGGCTGCACCTATATTTGTACAATGATGAACCCTTTTTCATGTTGGGTGCACCTATATCTGTACAATGACGAACCTTTTTTCATGTTCGATGCACCTCTCATATCAGTGCATCGACCAGCCCTTTTTCACGTTGGGAGCCACCCGTACAACAACCAGTCCTTTTTCATACTAGGTGTACCTCTCATGTATATTAGTGCATCAACCAACCCTTTTTCATGCTGGGATCAAACCCTCATATTGGTGCATCAACCAGCCCTTTTTCATGTTGGGTGCAACCCTCATATCGGTGCATCAACCAACCCTTTTTCATGCTAGGAGCAACCCTCATATCAGTGCATAATCTAGCCCTTTTTCATGTCGGGAGCAACTGTCATATCACTGCATCTGTTATCACATACATTGTAGTTGGGCTACCATGATGAAGCAGATGGATATTTTCTATTTTTCCTGAGCCAGTCATACATATGAGGATATAGCATGGATTGATTTGCAACATGAGCAATTCAGATCCTTATTCAACCCTAGATGTGGAGCAGTCCCTTGCTATGACTGAGATTTCCTAGTCCATTGAGATGACCTTGGTAGAGTCACAGTTCACTTGAGCAGAGCAGCAGAGATGGTACATTTTTTACAGACAGAGTGGCACTTCAGTTAGAGACATATTATGATGAGATCAGGTATATTGCTTCCTGGTTCTAGCTTGCACTCTTATGTATATTAACACCTTTGACTTATCATGCTATAATGTTTATGGTGACCTATGCTTATGTGACTTGTACTCTGATGCCTAACTTGTGTTATGAATGGTTGGAAGTCCGATATGTAAGGTCAATGTCTATGCCATGCTTTACACAAACTTATCTTATCCTGTTATCCTAGTTCCACCTTATCACCTGTCTCCATACATCCAGTCTTCATCTGTATTACTCTATCCTTGGCTTATGACTTAATCCTATGAGATTGAAGAGATTTTCCCCACTTTGGCCCATGTGCATGATTGACCCCATGATTCTCTTATGTCTTTAGCACTGGAGCATGTGGCTAGGTTCCTTGCCTTCTGCGACTATGTGTATGATACCTTATGGAAGGGATGTGCGTCCTATGTCATCGAATGGTTTTCCTTCAGTCCTAGAACCAAGTACCCCTGTAAAAGTGTCTTTAGACACTAAATGAGTCGGAACGCATAAATGCTAAATCTAAATGACACAAAAGACAAGCTGCAATTAGTAGTGCTTCTAAGCACTAAAGCCTACGTAAATGCTATAAAACTAGTTAGTGGCCAAATGATGAGCACTCATCCTTTGTTTGATGTAAGGCCATTTGCCCCTATAGGGAAACATGGTGGCAAACCCATTGAGGCTATAGACGCTCACTGGAAATGGGGCTTGTTATCACCAACCTTGTAGTTGCCTATGTGAGATGGATCCAGAATGGACGGTAGAGTGACAACCAACTAAGGAGGTGGAACCAAGATTGCCTCGACTCCCAAATGGATGGTTGTCACACCAATGGAAACAGTCTTCACTTTATGTTGTCTTAGCCCAAAACAACAATGGGGGAGAAGGGACTTGAGGTACGTAAGGTGTAAAGTGATGGAAACCCTAGATCTATGGATCACGTCACTAGGTAAACCAAGGCTTTGGACCAGGGTTTAGGAGATATGAGATTTTATCCAAGTTGGGACACAGGTGACCTATGAGGTAAATACTAGATCTGGGGTTAAGGTACTAGCAAAAGGTGAAGATATACACTACCTTAGGAAACGTAACCAATGCAGAGAAGGTAAGAATAGGTTTGGGGCTATCTAGTACTGACGAATAGACTCGAAAGAAGGTATGACAGTGTCAAAGCACCCGAGCCACAAGGAAAGAGTCAAAACGCAAGAGGAAGAGGCAACAAGAGGGGTGGCGCTAGGGTTTGAAGATCAGTGCCTTGGGATTTGGGCCAATGGAGTCACTTTTATCCCAATGTTGAAAAAGACCCCCCTAGGGTTGGACCCGATCTACAAACCCAAAAGTAGTTTTGCCGAAAAAGATCAGATCATGAGAAAGGAAGGCAACATGGAAGGTAGCGCTAGGGTTTGAAGACCAGTGTTTTTCAGATCTAGGGAAATGGAGCCACTTTTAGCTCAGCGTTGAGGAAGACCCACTTAGGGTTGGACCCGATCTACAAAACCCAGAAATGGTTTGCCCCAAGATCAAGCAGTTTGATCTATAATATTTTTTGTTTTTTTTATATTTAGGGTTTTAAGATAAATATGGAGATGCAGATGCCAATGGATTAAGATCTAGAAGAGAAGCACTAACCTGTAGATCTTACTTGGAAAAAGCTTGTAGATTCCTTGATAATGATGATCCCTGCTATCCCAATCAATTTGAGAATATTTGAGTGAGTTCTATGCCCAACGTTTTTCCCCAAGAAGCCAGTGCGCCCTCTCTCCTGCACAACAAACGTCAACCATATCAGATTTGCTGCATCATGAAAAAAAACAAATGCTACAGAAAAAATAGCAAGATGAAATCATAGATCGCATTGATGCTAATGAAAAACTCCTGATACAAAACACATCCAAGCCAAGCGAGTTGAGAAAACCCTACAAAAATGCCCAAGTTGAATACGCCCTTCTGTAGACAAGACAATGTTTCACGAAAAAATATATAGATCTCACAACAAATACCCAAATGCCAGGAAGCAAAATATTTTCCGATCACCATCTAAGAACACCAAATGCAAAGGAGATCCAAGAATTTCCACAATAAAAGTTTTTCTATTATCCAGATCCAAGAGCCAAAAGACCCTTTACAAATGAGATGCTCTCTCCTTTAAATAGGAATGAAAGAACCAAAATCCTAACCACTTTTCAAATGGGTGGCTAAGATTAAAAATTCCAAAAGTTCTAATCAACGGTTGAGATGAGCTCAACATAAAGTACATGGATCAATACAATAATACAATATAAAAATGGACTAAATCACCCTAGGAGAGGGGATCCCACTAAATAAAAATAAATGAAGCACATGGTGGGTCCAGGGAGTGTTAACTAACTCCCCTAGGGTGTCCCCATGGCACAATAAAAATAATATAATTTTTAAACTGCAAAATAGTGCCTCTCTGAGGAAATCGTGAGCCTCAAAAAGCTCCAGAAAATAATATAATATGCCCCAAAAAATAGATGTGGGCCCATCCAAGTGCTGCAACTACTAGAGAAGAAATGGAAGACATCACCCTCATCATCAGAACTCATCCCATGCCATTTCCTTGCCTCAGTAGCCCAAATCGAATTCTTTAGTAGCCATTTTAATTTTTTTTATCTGCCTCGAAAAACGTGACATGCCAAAAACTGCCTCCTAGGGTGCCTACGTTATCCAACTGAACCCACCAGGCTTTCTAGGATGGGGTTAATATGGTACAAACAAGTGGCTGGACCCCCCATGCCTCATACAATTCCCTAGGAGATCCAAGAAAAATATCTCCCTGCTCAGACATGCCATCCAGTATGATAAAACTGTACCAGAAGGGTAAACTGAGCCAAATTATCTCTGCAAGTGCCCGGAACTAACAACAATCTGTCTCACTGGACTCAAAGAGTACAAATCCATCTAAAGTGTATACTCATACACTCTATAGGTATCTACATGATCATCTACAATATCCAATATACCCAGATAGACAAAATAATAATCTGTAAATAACCATATAATATAACCCAGGCTGTCATCCATCCACTGCAAGTGTTCAAAGATAAAGACATGCTCTACAAATCATTCAAGTAATAATCATAACAAGTAGCAATCATTTCACTGGCAATCTATCACCCAAATATATAAGGTTTACATTTACTAACTATAACTCAGTCCAGACTTTCAAGTTCATACTCACTTCATAAATCAATTTGCTAGTGAAGGGTGAAGAGCTAAAAATTCAGAAGGCTAGGCCAAAGGATGACCACCAACTCGACATTGTGACACTTCGAATATGGAAAGGGAGTACTCACTCTAGCATATGACGGACAAGCAACAACACAGGGGATGGCAATGTCTTACAAATTGGTGAATTACTTCAGAGGTGCTTGTTATCACATATATAGTAGCCAGGCTACCATTTTCTGTTTTTTAGATCTAGGGAAATGGAGCCATTTTTAGCTCAGCGTTGAGGAAAACCCACTTAGGGTTGGACCCGATCTACAAAACCCAGAAATGGTTTGCCCCAAGATCAAGCAGTTTGATCTATAATATTTTTATTTATTTATTTAGGGTTTTAAGATAAAAATGGAGATGCAAATGTCAATGGATTAAGATCTGGAAGAGAAGCACTAACCTGTAGATCTTACTTGGAAAAACCTTATAGATTCCTTGATAATGATGATCCCTGCTATCCCAATCAATTTGAGAATATTTGAGTGAATTCTATGCCCAACGTTTTTCCCCAAGAAGCCAGTGCGCCCTCTCTCCTGCACAACAAACGTCAACCACATCAAATTTGTTGCATCATGAGATAAAAACAAATGCTACAAAAAAAATAGCAAGATGAAATCATAGATCGCATTGATGCTAATGAAAAACCCCTGATACAAAACACATCCAAGCCAAGCGAGTTGAGAAAACCTTGCAAAAACACCCAAGTTGAATACGCCCTTCTGTAGACAAGACAATGTTTCCCGAAAAAATATATAGATCTCACAACAAATACCCAAATGTTAGGAAGCAAAAGATTTTCCGATCACCATCTAAGAACACTAGATGCAAAGGAGATCCAAGAATTTTCACAATAAAAGTTTTTCTATTATCCAGATCCAAAGCCAAAAGACCCTTTACAAATGAGATGCTCTCTCCTTTAAATAGGAATGAAAGAACCAAAATCCTAACCACTTTTCAAATGGGTGGCTAAGATTAAAAATTCCAAAAGTTCTAATCAACGGTTGAGATGAGCTCAACATAAAGTACATGGATCAATACAATAATACAATATAAAAATGGACTAAATCACCCTAGGAGAGGGGATCCCACTAAATAAAAATAAATGAAGCACATGGTGGGTCCAAGGAGTGTTAACTAATTCCCCTAGGGTGTCCTCATGGCACAATAAAAATAATATAATTCTTAAACTGCAAAATAGTGCCTCTAAAGAAATCGTGAGCCTCAAAAAGCTCCAGAAAATAATATAATATACCCCAAAAAATAGATGTGGGCCCATCCAAGTGCTGCAACTGTTGGAGAAGAAGTGGAAGACATCACCCTCATCATCAGAACTCATCCCATGCCATTTCCTTGCCTCAGTAGCCCAAATCAAATTCTTTAGTAGCCATTTTAATTATTTTTTATCTGCCTCAAAAAACTTGACATGCCAAAAACTGCCTCCTAGGGTGCCTGCGTTATCCAACTGAGCCCACCAGGCTTTCTAGGATGGGGGTAATATGGTACAAACAAGTGGCTGGAACCCCCATGCCCCATACAACGCCCTAGGAGATCCAAGAAAAATATCTCCCTACTCAGACATGCCATCAAGTATGGTAAAACTGTACCAGAAGGGTAAACTGAACCAAATCATCTCTGCAAGTGCCCGGAACTAACAACAATCTGTCTCATTGGACTCAAAGAGTATAAATCCATCTAAGGTGTATACTCATACACTCTATAGGTATCTGCATGATCATCTACAATATCCAATATACCCAGATAGACAAAATAATAATCTGTAAATAACCATATAATATAACCCAGGCTGTCCTCCATCCACTGCAAGTGTTCAAAGATCAAGACATGCTCTACAAATCATTCAAGTAATAATCATAACAAGTAGCAATCATTTCACTGGCGATCTATCACCCAAATATATAAGGTTTACATTTACTAACTATAACTCAGTCCAGACTTTCAAGGTCATACTCACTTCATAGTTGTAATCTGTTTGCTAGTGAAGGGTGAAGAGTTAAAAATTCAGAAGGCTAGGGCAAAGGATGACGACCAACTCGACATTGTGACACTTCGGATATGGAAAGGGAATACTCACTCTAGCATATGACAGACAAGCAACAACACAGGGGATGGCAATGTCTTACAAATGGGTGAATTACTTCAGAGGTGCTTGTTATCACATATATAGTAGCCAGGCTACCATATTCTATTTTTCAGACACAGTGCATTGTTCAGCCAAATCTCTTACATATGAGATGCTGAGATGAGCATTTTTTATAGATTATGATTATATTTGTGGACTATTGAACTCTCCCATGTCAGGACCGAGTCTCAGGACACTCAGATTTGAGGACCGATGTAGCCATTTATGTTATTTCAGAGCAGTAGTGGATGCCCAGTGTTATATTAGTACTTTCTCATTGGATAGATGGTGTTTCAGATGGATTATATTGCATAGATATGACTCAGCATTTTATATTGTGTTATGGTTATTATTGCTCTTATACTAATTCTTGTGACATGTATTGACTTGTGGTATCATGATCTGGCAATCATAATTATATGGACTTGGTTGTATCTTATACTATGTATTGATGTCCTTACTCTGGCTTTGAAGTTCTTGATTTATACTCACTGGTTTTACCCTCTTTAGGGAGAATAGGGGTAGTCATTCCCACCATTGTTTTGGCTTGCTAGTGTTGGCTCCATCATTCATTATCTTCACCCATCCATTACCTTCCAGTTTAGTTTTCAACCCGATTGACTTCTTGACTTATGGCATGGAGGACCTTTTTCCCCGCTATAAACCTTTGTTGGACAAGCCTCCCTATTTATATTGTGTCTCGGCTCTGAGTTGGTGACAGAACTTGCCTTTGGTAAGTTGGATTGTATGCCTAAATCATTCTGGTCGGTTGTCCCGATGTTTGGCACTGTGCAGAACTCCCCCTAGTCACTTGAGATGTTGTTGGCTAAAACTGAAAGCTCATGTACTACTTGTATTGAAATATTGAATATGCGCCCATGGAAAATAAAAATGTAAAACTATGTTTCTTAACATATGTAAAAAGGGCAAGAGCAATAAAGTGCTAAAATACTCCTTGAAGAGTATAAGAAAAAGTCCAAAAAAGCAATGGTTAAAAATATGCTATATCGAAAAATTGCTGACCTTATTAAAATAAATATGTCCCGGATGAAAGCTGCGATTAACTGAGCTTTTAAGCACTGGTGAAGTCCCAAAAGGGTCATATAGGCCAAAAAGGCCATGGAATAAAATGTGATCCTAATGAACTTGGATCAAGATTGATGTAGACATGATGCCTAATTTGAATAAGCACTATCTAAACAACTCATCCATTTGTGAGGCACTGCCATTCCTTGTGTTGTTGTTTGTCCAGCATTGGTTATAGTGAGTTTTCCCTTTCTTTGTCCAAAGCGTCATGATATTGAGTAGGAAGTCATCCTTTTCCTTAGCCTTGTCATTTCCACCCTTCACCCTTCACTAGCAAAATGACTACAGCTATGAAGTGAGTATAGTCTTGAAAGTCTAAGTTTAAGTTATAATAAATAAAGCCCTATATATATATATATATATATATATATATATATATATATATTTGTTGATGTACCGCTAGTGAAATGAATGTTACTTGTTGTGATTGTTACTTGAATGAGTTGTAGAGCATGGCTTAACCTTTTAACACTTGCAGCAGATGGATGTATTCTGAGTTATTATGGGTATCTAATCAGTTATAGATGGTTATATTGTTTATTTGATGTAATTGATGGTCAAATAGAGACCTATGAGGGGTATGAGTATACACCTTAGATGGATTGGGACTCTCTGAGTCCAATGAGATAGTTTATTTCCAGTTCCGGGCACTTACAGATGTGATCAGGCTCACTCTGCCTTTCTGATGCAGTTTTTCTTCACAGATTGCTATTTTTGAGTAGGGAGATGTTTCAGTTGGATCTCCTAGGGCGTTGTAGGGGAATAGGGGGGTGCAGCCACTTGTTTGTACCATTGTACCCCCATCCCAGAGAGCCTGGTGGGCTGACACTTGTTTGTACCATTGTACCCCCATCCCAGAGAGCCTGGTGGGCTCAGATTGACAACGCAGGCACCCTAGGAGGCTGTTTTGGCAGGATCACGTTTCCCGAGGCAGATTAAAAAATAATTAAATGGCTATCGAAGAAATCAATTTGGGCTACTGAGGCAAGGAAATGACATGGGATGAGTCATGATGATGAGAGTGATGACCTCCACACCTTCTCCAGCAGTTGCAGCTCCTGTTTGGGCCCACACCTATTTTTTGGGCATTTTTTATTATTTTCTAGAGCTCTTTTTGGAGACTCACGATTTCCTCAAGGAGGCACAAAAGTCAAAGAATTAAATTGTTATATTATTTATTGTGCCATGGAGACACCCGAAGGGAGTTAGTCAAACACTCCTTGGAACCACCATGTGCTTTCATTTATTTCTTGTTGAGTGGGTTACCTTTATTTGGGTGGTTTAGTCCACTTTGGTAAATTATGGTTATATTGATCCATGTGTTGTATGTTGAGCTCATCTCAACCATTGATTAGAAGTTAGAACATTTCATCTTTTAATCTTAGCCACTCGTTTTGAAAGTGGTTAAGATTTGGTTATGATTGAGGTTCTCTCATTTCTATTTAAAGGAGAGAGCTTCTCATTTGTAAGAGGTCTTTGGCTCTGGGATCTAAATAATAGAAAGACTTTTTCTGTGGAAATTTTTTCTGGATCTGCTTTGCATCTGATGTGCTCAAATGGTGATTAGCTTGTCTTCAGCTTCCTAGCATTGTGGAAATTCTCGTGAGATCTATATTTTTCGTGGCTATCATTGTTTTGTCTACAAGAGGGCGTTTTGGCTGGAGTGTTTTTGTAGGGGGGGCTCAACTCGCTCGGTTCTCTTCGTTTTGGATCAGGGGGTTTTCATTAGTTTCATTGTGATCTATGATTACTTCATTTTACTGTCTTGTAGCATTCAGTTTCTTTGTTTTGTATGTGTAAATCTAATATGGTTGATGTTTGCTCATGCAGGGTAGGGGGCGCTTTGGTGGCTTGGAGCTTGCATATGACATAGAAATCACGGGGATCTTCTAGAATTGATCGGGATAGCGAGGATCGTCACTGTTGCAGACTTCTACAAGCTTTTCCAGGTAAGATCCAACAGGAAAGTTCTTCTTTTTCAGATCTTATTCCATTGTACCTTGCTGAAATTCAACTTTTTTCTGAAAAACTCCTAAAACACTAAAAACCTAAAAAAACAATAAATCAAGAAACCGTCCGATCTTTTGCCAAACCATTTATGGGTTTCATAGATCGGGCCTCCCCTTCATCAAATCAACTGAAACGCTGGCCAAATTCCTCACAGTTTGACCTAGATCTGATTTTTAAGCAGAAAACTGCATAACTCCCCACTGAAAAATTGACCTGCTAGGGTTTTGAGTTTTTCTAAATTCTGACTTCACAGACGGATAGATCGGGTCCCACACAGTCCAAATCAACCCCAACGCTGTCCAAACACTGGCTAGTTTGACCTAGATCTAAAAAATTGACTGAAACTACCCTAGCGCCCTCACTGAAAACTGGACTTTTCCGGAAGAGATTTTTTTTGAAATCTGACAAGATAGACTGATAGATCAGGGCCCAAGCATTCCAGAACACCCCCAACGCTGTGCTAGTTCCTCTCAGTTTTCCCTAGATCTGAAAAATCAGTTTTCGGCCTCCTAACCCCATCATCAGATTTTGACTTTTCTAGATCTGATTTTTCTGCTGTTTTCCTGATTTGGGCTTGTAGATCAGGTCTCCCTGACCTATTTTCTTCCTCAACACTGAGCCATTAGCCTCCCGGTGCCCCTAAAACTACAGATCTGTCCTCCTAGGCCCTAGCGCTAGCCATCTACTGAGCTGGGTTTCCTGTACCTTAGCTTTTCTGGACCAATTACTTTCTGGGTTCGTAGATCAAGGTGTCTTCCAGGTGGGTTCTCTGAAACGTGGGTTTCCTGCTGACTCTATTGCCCAATGCACACAAAGCACTGATCTCCTAGCTAGCGCTGCCCTTAGGCTCTTAGCCTTTGCCCTTTACCAACATTCATTGATAGCTCAAATACCTTTCATTGAGTCTGATTTCTAGGTACTGGATAGTCCCAACTCTGTCCTTGTTTATCCTGTCATAGTTACGTTTCCCAAGACAGTGGTCACCTCCACCAGTTGTTAGTACCTAAACCCTAGAGCTAGGGTTTCCATTCACCTTGCACCTTAAGTACCCTGAAGCCCCATCTGATCTTCTTCTGGTGTCTAGGTCCGATCTCTCCTGTCGGGAGCAGATCCGGGTCTCCCCCATTGTTGTCTTGGACTAGGATAACCTAAAGTGAAGGCTGCCTTGATTGGCGTGACAACCATCCATTTGGGAGTCTAGGCAGTCGTGGTTCCACCCCTTAGTTGCTTGCCCCTCTACCATCCATTCTGGATCCACCTCACGCAGGCAACTACAAGGCGGGTGATAACAGTGTTTATTCACCTTGACAAATGCTCACAATCCATACCAATACAAGTGAGGCCAGCAATCCTTAGATATAACTTTAGGAACCATTGCTTTTTGGGCCTTTGATTTTTCATAGCCTTGGTCCGTGTATTTATTTCACAAATTTTTTTACTATTTTAGGCTTTATGCATTCATGTATGTTGAAAAACACTACTTTTCATGAATGTTCTAAGATATTCATTTCATTGTACTTCAAAGCCAATTTCATTAGGCTTGCCTTGCATTCATTTATGTTTAAAAACACTATTTTTCATGAATGGACTTTTTTCATATGATATTCATTTCCAAATATATTGTATTGATGGCAGCGCTACTTGTTTCAGGTTTAGCCAACACAACCTAGGTAACTCAAAGCCAAAACACAAATAAACAGGGAATCTTATCCAATCATAGAGGCTCTAGTGGGAATCTTATCAGTGATTATTATTACTTTATTATTGGCTAAATGACCAAATTTTATTACAGATGGCAGTGTTTTTGGTTCTCCTAGAGCAGTGCATTATTCCAAGGTGTATGAATAGTCACTTATACCATTCCTCTATGTCTCTTGATCATCCAAAGCAGTCAGTTTTCCCTAGTTCTCATCCTGGATAGAGTTATGGTAGTTTTATCATTTTCCAGAGGATGTACTAGCAAAAGTGAACTAGGAATTTCACTGAAAAAATCGATTTGGTCTTGGGTCAAGGAAATGGCTTCGAATTTTGGCAGTTGATGTGTCTCAACATCTCGGATAGTCCTTCAACAATTTTCAGTCAGCAGTTGTCCGAATTATTTTATTTTGGCTCAGTCAGTGAGGAAAGCCCCACAAGGGGCGCCCCCTCAACTTGGCTAATGATGTATTTCATTGTTATATCATATGTTATGAAGTTGTAAAGGGGCCTATGGTGAATTAAGCCCCTAGTGACCCCCTATTATGTATTATCATGTCACACCTTATGTTATATTGTGATTCTCAGTCTAAGAAGGCATCCTTGAGCAAAGTGCGACCCCCTTGTTGATGTGGTCACTTGATGCATGTGATGATCTTTGTATTGTTGATCTCCACCATTGATGATATCTTAATCTCAATCGTCGGATAACAGTTAGTTGAAATGTGGACACACTCTCAAATTAAGTTACCTGACACGTCCATACTGGCCCACGTGTCCGTACCCGCGGTGTCCACGTGAAGACACGCTACGGTACGTGTCCGACACGTGGTCAAAACGTGTCTTATCCCTGGGACACGTGGTCAACGCGTGTCCGACACTCTTTTGTAACGTGTCTCGATTTTAGGACACGTGTCCTGTGAAAAGTGATGAAATTAGGGGTTTTTTCACTGTTTAAATCTCCGCGTGACATCCTGAATGTTCCATTTTCCATGCTCGACGCCCAGTTGTGAGAGAGACTAATCCTGTGAGTCGTGACCGTGGTTGCAAAGCTTGAAAGCACATTTGAAAGCTCGTGGAATCGTGGACACTGGACCGTGGTTGCATCAGCGATCAGCTCGTTTTTGAAGGGGTTCACCGTTCCGGTTAGTATGGCTGCCAGTGCCATTTCAAACTTGAAATTTCTGTTTGAACTTTGAAATTTCTGTTTGAAATTTATTCTCATTTTTAATCTAACTAATGCATTCTCTGTTCTCATTTTTATTTCAGATTTTCAGATTTGGCAAATTGGCATTGAGCAAGAAATCATGGCAGGTAGAGGTCAGGTTCGTCAGAAGAGGGGGGGATGCCAATGCTCAAAGGCAGAATTTATCTTCATCGGGAGTTGGAAGCTCTCCATCTGTTTCAAGTGCTACTGCTAGTGTTGTTGGTGGTGGCTCTGATTCTGTTTCAAGGGCTGCATACAACCCTGCTGTAGCAAGGCAGGAAGCTAATGATA
>LPNX010185725.1:18370-31959 GCA_001517045.1 Pseudotsuga menziesii | reverse complement strand
GAGTCTGTGAAGACAATTGTTATGGAGAATGAGTCCCCTGAGTATGGGACATCAGCTGAGAGCTTATGGTCCACTATACAGGTTATTCTTCTTTCTAGGTGGAATAAGAATTGTACACCTTTACATTGCTTGGCTCATTCATTGAACCCCAAGTTCTATAGTCAAGAGTGGATCACTGCCGGTGTTGGCCCTTCACCCAGATTCCCTCCTCACATGGATGGAGAGATTTCACAGGGGAGAAAGCTAGCATTTAGAAGGATATACCAGGATAAAGCTTTGCTTAATGAGATTGAGGCAGGCTTCGCTGAGTTCTCCACTGGCACTAAGAGGTTTGGAGGGTATGATGTACTTGAAGACAGGGGGGTCAAAGAGGCCTATCTATGGTGGGAAACTCATGGGGCAGCATGCCCTATTCTACAATAGTTAGCCTTCATGGTCCTTTCTCAGGTTACTTCATCCTCTTGTTGCGAGAGGAATTGGAGCACATATGGGAATTTGCACAGTGTGAAAAAGAGTAGGATTGAGCAATCCAGGGCAGAGACAATGGTGTTTGTGCACACCAACCTTCGTCTTATTTACAGGAAGAGGCAGGAGTGGTTGAAGGGAAAGACAAAGATGTGGGATGTCTTTCCTAATGATATGGGTTTGGATGGCACTACTGAGTTGGCATTAGCCAACATGGATCTTAATGATCCAGTGTTAGAGCCGGTAACTTTTGATGAGGAGAATGAGGAGCCTTTTGATGAGTCATCCTCCACCCCATTAGATAGAGCAGAAGAGCTTGGATTGGGCATAGAGGAGGAGGAGGAGGATGAAGGACATGACAATGGTAGTGATGCTGATTACGACATGGAGGAGGACTATTGACACTGATAGTGACTCTAGAGTCTATATCTATGAGATATGAGAATCCTACCTATTTTGTATCTAGATTCTACTCTATTTTGTATTTTGGAGTGGATTTCCTGCGGCATCTATGTAAATTGTAATACTGATACATTATGCATGTTTATTTTGATGACCTAAAGACTAAGGTTAAAGAGAAATCTGCAAACTTCTATTTATTATTTATGGTTCTACTTCTAACTTCTATTGTATGATGTATGATTGTATCATGTATGTTTCATTCACAAGGCACATTGGTTCTAAATTCTAATGCTACTGTTACACTCACATCAACATGTACATCAACATGCAATATCATAATATATTCTTGGAACAATTAATAAGACCTCAAATTGAAACAAAGTTTGTTGTTCTGTTAGAAATCTGCAATTAAAATATAAAAAATAGTGCACTTGAAATTGCATAAAAGCTGAAAAAAGTTCATGGAAAATGATGCAATCCATTGCAACTTTAAACTGAAAATTGCTTAATTAAAGTGAAGAAAACAGTGAGTACAGCAGGTTGTAATATTAATGTCTTATTATGTTCTATGAATATGAATCATGATTCATGATGTTTAGACTCTACTATCTAGAGTTTGATTGATTTGTAAAATTGTATGGTATTGGTGTTTGAATCTTTGATGCATCTTTTTCGAAGTTCATGATGTAACATTGATCAATATCTACTATCAAGATTCAATATTTTCTCTATTACAGTAATTTGTATAATATATATATATTTTTTTAATATTATATATAACGTGTCCTCCGTGTCCTGATTCCGGGGGTCGCCGTGTCCGTGTCGGATACTCGTTTTTCCGTGTCCTCCGTGTCTTCATGTCAGGTGACTTAGCTCTCAAACTATTTAAAAGATGTTATCACCAACCTTGTAGTTGCCTATGTGAGGTGGATCCAGGATGGACAGTAGAGGGACAAGCAACTAAGGAGGTGGAACCAAGATTGCCCTAACTCCCAAATGGATGGTTGTCACGACAATCGAGGTAGTCTTCGCTTTATGTCAAGACAACAATGTGGGAGACCCAGATATACTCCCAACATGAGAGATCAGACCTAGACACCAGATCATATCAAAATGGACTTGAGGTACGTAAGGTGCAAGGTAAAGGGAAACCCTAGATCTATGGAGGATGTCACTAAGTGAACCGAGGCTTTGGATTAGGGCTTGGGAAGTGTGAGGTTTGATCCAAGGTTGGGACATAGGTGGCATATGAAGTAAATACTAGATCTGGGGTTGAGGTACTGGCAATAGGTGAAGATATTCGTTGCCTTGGGAAACGTGACCAATGCAAGGAGGGCAAGGACAGAATTGGGGCTATCTAGTACTGATGGATAGACTCGATGAAAGGTATGACAATGTCAAAGTACCCGAGTCACCAGGAGAAATCAGATTACAGGAAAAAGAGGCTAAAAATGGGGTAGAGCTAGGGTTGGAGATCAGTGCCTGTTAGATCTAGGGCAATGGAGTCACTATCTACCCAGCATTGGAGGAGACCCACCTGGGAAATACCCCGATCTACAAACCCAAAAAGTATTTGGCCGAAAAAGTCAGATCACGGAAAAAACCAGCAGCAAGATGGCTAGCGCTAGGGTTTGGGAGGTCAATTTCTTAGATCTAGGGCAACCTGTCCACTTCTAGCTCAGCGTTGAAGGAGATTTGGTGAGAGGATGCCCCGGTCTACAAACCCAACAAGGTATTTTGCCGAAAAAATCAGATCACAAAAAAAGTCAGAAAAATGGTGGATAGCACTAGGGTTTGAGAGGATGGTTTCTCAGATCTAGGGCAAACCAGCCACTTCCAGATCAGCGTTGAGGATGATTTGGTGAGGGGATGACCCGATCTACAAAACCCAGCAGTGGTTTGTCTTGAGATCAAGCGGTCTATTTTTTTAGCATTTTTTGGTTTTTTATTATTATGGAATTTTCAGTGTAAAATGAAGAAAAGCATGTGCCAATGGATTGAGATCTGGAAGAAAGGGACTAACCTGTAGATCTTAACTAGAAAACCTTGTAGATGCCTTGATGATGATGATTCCATTCAATCCTGATCAATTTGAAAAGCTTTGAGCGAGTTCTATGTCCAACGTTTTGCCCCAAGGAGTCAATGTGCCTTCTCTCCTGCACAACAAACGTCAACCATATTAGATTTGCTGCAACATGAGAAAAAAGCTAGATTCTACAGAAAAACAACAACAAGAAATCATAGATCACAATGACACTAATGAAAACCCCCTGATACAAGCGAAGCCAATCCAGGCGAGTTGAGGTCCCCTTGCAAAAATGCCCAAGCTGAAGTCACCCTCCTGTAAACAAGACAAAGATTCCTGAAAAAATATATAGATCTCACACAAATTTCCCGAATGCTAGGAAGAAAAATACTTTCCAATCACCATCTAAGAACACTAGATGCAAAGGAGATCCAAAAATTCCACAAGAAAAGTGTTTCTATTATCCAGATCCAAGAGCCAAAGACCCCTTACAAATGAGAAGCTCTCTCCTTTAAATAGGAACGGGAGAACCAAAATCCTAACCACTTTTCAAATGAGTGGCTAAGATTAAAAGATACAAATGTCTAACCAATGGTTGAGATGAGCTCAATATACAATACATGGATCAATATAACAATATAATATAAAATGGACTAAATCACCCAAAGCGAGGGGACCCCACTCAACAAGTAATAAATGAAGCACATGGTGGGTCCATTGAGTGTTAACTAACTCCCTCTGGGTGTCCCCATAGCACAATAAAAATAATATATTTTTTAGACTGTGAAATTGTGCCTCAAGGAAATCGTGAGCCTCCCAAAAGCTCCAGAAAATAATATAAAATGCCAAAAAAAAAAGGTGTGGGCCCAATCAGGTGCTGCAACTGCTAGAGGTGTGGAGGACATCACACTCATCATCATGACTCATCCCATGCCATTTCCTTGCCTCAATAGACTAGATCGAATTCTTCAGTAGCCATTTAATTATTTTTTAATATGCCTCGAGACACGTGAACCTGCCAAAACAGCCCCCTAGGGTGCCTACATTATCCAATTGAGCCCACCAGGCTCTTTGGGAGGGGGGTACTATGGTACAATCAAGTAGCTAGACCCCCTATGTCCCATACACCGCCCTAGGAGATCCAACAAAATCATCTCCCTGCTCAGACCTGCCATCTAGTGAAGCAAAACTGCACCAGAAGAGTAAAATGAGCATGATCATCTCTCTAAATGCCTGAAACTAAAAACAAGTTGTCTCACTGGACTCAGAAAGTCCAAATCCATCTAAGGTATCTACTCATACCCATTCCAAGTCTCTGCCTAGTCATCTACAATATCCAATAGACAAAATAATCACCTATAAATGACCAAATACCCATAATATAACTCAGGCTGTCATCCATCTGCTTCAAGTGTTAAAAGGCTAAGACATGCTCTACAAATCATTTACGTGACAATCATAACAAGTAGCAATCACCTCACTGACGGTACATCAACCAAATACACATATAGGGTTTTATTTATTATTACTCAAACCAGACTTTCAAGACTATACTCACTTCATAGTTGTAGTCAATTTGCTAGTGAAGGGTGAAGGCTAAGATTCACAAGGCTAGGACAAAGGATGAACACCAGCTCAACATCGTGACACTTTGGATATGGAAAGGGAATACTCACTATAGCCATATGCTAGACAAACAACAACAAAGGGGATGGCAGTGCCTCACAAATGGGTGAACTACTTCAGAGGTGCTTACTCACCTTGACAAATGCTCACAATCCAACTCAATACAAATAAGGCCAGCAATTTCTAGATATAAATTTTAGGAACCATTGCTCTTTTGGGCCTTTGATTTTCCATAGCCTTTGTCTTCGTATTTTTTATACGGACTTTTATCATTTAGGCTTTATGCATTCATGTATGTTGAAAAACGCTACTTTTCGTTAATGTTTAAGATATTTCATTGCAATACTTTTTCAAAGCCAATTTCATTAGGCTAGCCTTGCATTCATGTATGTTTAAAAACACTACTTTTCATGAATGTTTAAGATATTTCATTGCAATACTTTTTCAAAGCCAATTTCATTAGGCTAGCCTTGCATTCATGTATGTTTAAAAACACTACTTTTCATGAATGGGCCTTTTTCATAGATATTCATTTCATTTCCAAATTCATTGTATTGATGGCAGCGCTACTTGTTTCAGGTAAGCAAACACAACCTAGGCAACTCAGAGCCGAGACACAAATAAATAGGGATGCTTGTCCAACAAAGGCTCTAGCGGGGAAAGGTCCTCCATGCCACAAGTCAAGTAGTAAATCGAGTTAAAACACAACTGAAAGGTAATGGATGAGTGGAGACAATGAATAATGAAACCAACACTAGCAAGCCAAAGTATGGTGGGAATGACTACCTCTATTCTCCCTAGGGAGGGTAAAACCAATGAGTAAAGATCAAGAACTTCTAGACCTAAGTAGGGACATCAATACATAATATAAATACATCCAAGTCCACATATTTATGACCGCCAGATCGTGACACCAAGTTCTAATACATGTCACAAAAATGAGTATAAGAGCAATGATAACCATACCACAAGATAATATAAATTGAGTCATAAGCATAAAAATAGTCCACCTGAACCAACATTTGTCCAATGAGAAAACACTGATGCCAATCTGGGCATTGCTAACTGCTCTGTACATGACTAAATGGCTACCTCAGTCCTCAAATCTGAATGTCATGAGACTCAGTCCTGGCATGGAAGAGTACTAATAGTCCATCAAACAAATAATGATCCATCATAAATGCTCATCTCAGCATCTCATATGTAGGGGAGCTGGCTGAAAAATGTACTGAATCTGAAAAATAGAATATGGTTGTCCAGCTACTATATATGTGATAACAAGAGAGGTGACCCCCCCATTGTAAGCCATTAGTTCTAGCACCGGAATATTGAATAAAGAGATTTGTCTGGGATTACACTCTGAATCTTGTTGATGAGTTGATAATTTGATGATTGGAATTGTTGTTATTCTGTACTGAGCATGTTTCGGGATAGATCTTGTATTTTTCCTTTACCCATTTGTCTGCAGGTTGAAGGAGGTGTGCTAGGGAGGACGCGGTTGTGGGGAAACTCACCCTGTCTCTACTCCGGGGTGTCCAATTCAGGGAGTAACTCTTTCTTTATGATTTTTTGCTGCATGTCCTTTCTTTATTTTGCAGATCTCGTTCGTTTGTCGTACCATTTGATTTTCTTTGGTTTGGCAGGTTGAAGGAGGCGCTAGGGTCACTGGTTGATGTTGAACTCCATCGAGATCATTCGTTGGATTACCCATTTAATCAAGAAAGAAACATTCGTCATCATCTCAAAGGTCATCTACAAAATCCAAGTACATTTCCCAGGTAAATTCCTCTCTGTTTAATTTTTGCATGTATTGCCCATCACTGCTTTTACTCAGAAAACCCTCTTTAGAAGTAGGAAAATTCACCAAACCTATTTGCATTAGAATCTGCAAATTCGGCGATCCATATTTTGTCGACAATATTGAAAAACCCCCTCTTCTTTCTAAACATCAGTTTTTTACTCCATTTACCCATCTCCAGGCACTGATCTTAGGCAGAGAGAAAACGCCCATGTTTGAACTTGTTATCACATATACATTTTGCAGCTAGGCTACCATGATGCAGCATATAAACTTATCTTTTATTCTATTCCGGGCTACTTTTCACTTGGGGTATTAGCATGGATCATTACAGCTTCAGCCATTCTAGAGCCTTGGTCATCAGATTTTCCTTGCCAGGACTGAGACTCATTCGTCCATTGAGATGATTTCAGTGATGAATTAATTCATTGGAGAAGAGTAGCAAATCAGAGTTGGTACGCACAGTTATAGAGGGGCCTATCAATTGGAGATAGGTATATGCTTATTTGGTTTGATTTTGCTATATGATGTATGTCAAACACCTATGCTTGTCATGTTAGGATGATTATGGTGACCAATGCGTGTATGTACTAGTACTTTAACTTGTGTCATGACTAATCAAGGGATTTGATGTGAAGACTGTTGCTCATGCCATGCCCATACAAATAGTAAACCTTAGTGCTTTGATGGCTCCATGTGTCACTTGTCCCCATCCATCCAATTCATCCATTATCAAATGATCATCCCATGACTTAGACTGATTGAGACTTGTGAGATTGAAGATCTTTTCCACATTGTGACCCCTATGTATGATAGACTCCATGTTGTTATGTGTCTCTAGCTATGAAGTATGTGGCTTGGCCAGTGTGGCTAGGTTCACAGGGTAGTTCTCCTTTAGTTCTCAAAACAAGTGCTCCACCATAACAGTGTTGCTAAACACTAAAGCATCGGAACGCATAAAAGCTATATCTAAAGGATGCAAAAGTATAAATGTTTAAAAGGTAGTCAGTGGCCAAGGGGTTGAGCACTCATTCTTTGTATAATGTAAGGCTCATCTTCCCTCCACAGGGGCAACAGGAAGAGGCAAACCCGTCAGGGCTATGGACTACTCGCTGGCAGCG
The DNA here is from genome assembly GCA_001517045.1 of Pseudotsuga menziesii. NCBI lineage: Eukaryota > Viridiplantae > Streptophyta > Pinopsida > Pinales > Pinaceae > Pseudotsuga > Pseudotsuga menziesii. The sequence continues at coordinate 24,521 of LPNX010185725.1, read as the reverse complement.
GGTCTAGGCCTTAGTCATTGACTGGAACCCAGATGGCTTTCCAGGGCACCTGCTCTTGTAGGCTGGTTACTATCTCTTGTGAAATGTGAAGTGTATTGAAAAGGTTAATGCATACTTACCAGACTTGGAATCGACAATAAATCGACGAGGCAAAAGAGCGAAGAGTTTGAATCGGATCGGGAAAAAATTGGGAAAAAATCGACAAATAAAAAAATTAAATATATACATTTTATTTATTAAAAAAACATTTTTCATAGATATTAAGAATATACATGTATATATAAATCAAGATATCAAAAATTGTACAAAAGATATCAATAGATACCCAAAATATATCAATTCTATTCCAATTAGAAATTTATAATGAGATTCTACCTAAACTCTTAATTAGTCATTATTAATATTATTAAAATATAAGTTATATTTTATTATATATTAATAATATTATTAAAATATAAGTTATATTTTACTATATATTAACATATATATGTATTATAAAAAAGTTATATTTAATATATTTTAAATATAATAAAAATAATTAATATTTAATAAATAATTTAATTTAATTTATAAGTTTATATCATAAAACTAAACCATATTTAATAAATAATTTAATTTAATTTATTAGTTTATAACATAAAACTAAGCTAAACCATATTTAATAACTAACATTTAATAAATAATTTAATTTAATTTATAAGTTTATAACATAAAACTAAACTAAACCATAACATTCACCGTTACCTATCTGCCCACAACCGTCAATCACAAGACACGAATTTGTTGTTGCCGGGATAGAGAGGAGGATCCAACGAATAGAGGAGTTGAGACACATATGTGTATGTTGTCGTCAGGAAGGATAGAGAGGAGGATCCAATTCGAAGCCCTCAAAAACGACTAACATCCACCCGACCACAGTCGATCTAGAGTCGCGCAGATAGAGGAGAGAACCGACAGTCCTGTAGTCACCAACAATCAAACCCTCGAAAATGATTACCATGCACCCGCCGACAATCAAACTGGAACCAACGATAGTCAAACTCGAATGATAAAAAACGACGACCAAAACGAGACTTTTCAACCCGAGTTAAACTTGCCACAAGCCTGCTCGGATCGTTTTGCCATCGACCCGAGTCAAACTCGCGATTTTTCCGGTTTGACTCGCGAGTCCTGTAACTATGGGTTAATGGTCAAAGTATGAGCACTTACTCTTTGTATAGCGTTCGACTCATTTTCCCCCACAGGGCAACAGGGTGAGACTAGCCTGCAAAGGCTGTGTCTTTGTCAGTGCTAGAGCCCAGAAGACTTCCAGGGCACCTACCTTTGAATGTTGACCTATGTTGAAAGTAAACTGCAAAGGAAAACTTGCTAGAGTCTATGGGAAGCCTATCTAGGTACTTTATCCATCAATGAGACTCCTCCATCCCCTCTTGTTATCTGTCATACATATGTCACCTTGGTTGAGTGTATTGTTTATCATTCGAATAGATCACTTAGTCAAAGTCAGCTAAAAGTCATTCCCCTTTGCCTTAACCTTGTTCTTCCATCCTCACCCATCAGTAGCACATTGTTTACCCTTTGTAAGTATGGCATGAACAAGCAGACTTCTTGAAGGTCATGATATTTTTCAGAAGCATAGGTACATCTTTTATTATTATTATTATTGTCACCATGATTATGAATAACATTGATTTAAGCTTGGTTTTGATATACACCATTGGAGCATTTCTTACCCTTGAGCTTACAGGATCATATTGATGCAGTATCTCACCTTTAGTTTGGGTACTGTGACTTGGTCAACCCAATTGACCAAGTCAAGCACGGCTCCCAAGGCAGTGGCTCAAAAAACAACATGGTCTATATTTGTTCAAGACATGCCCAGGACCAATACTGTAGTTTCAATTTTGAGAGTTTGGCCCCAGATCTCTTGATCAGTGATTATTATCACTTTATTATTGGCCAAATGATCAAATTTTATTACAGATGGCATTATTTTGGGTTCTCCTAGAATAGTACAGTGTTCCAGGGGGTATGAGTAGTCACTTATACCATTCTTCTGTGTCTCCAGATCATCCAGAGTAGTCATTTTACCCCAATTATCGTCCTGCGCAGAGTTATGGTGATTTTTATTAGTTTCAGAGGATGTACCAGCAAAAAATGAACTAGAGAATTCACTGAAAAAATCGATTTGGCCTCTTGGGTCAAGGAAATGGCAAGGAATTTTAGCAGATGATGTGGCTCAGCAATCCGAACAATCCTCTAGCAGTTTTCAGTCAACAGATGTCCGGATTATTTTATTTTGGCTCAGTCAATGAGGAAATCCCCCCAAGGAGTGCCCCCTCAAGTTGGCTAATGGTGTATTTCATTGTTATATCATATGATTTGAAGTTGTAATGGGGCCTAGGGTGAATTGAGCCCCTAGTGACCCCCTCTCATGTATTGCCGTGTCACACTTTATGTTATATAGTGACTTTCACCTAAGATAGGCATCCTTGAGCAAAGTGCACCCCCCTTGTTGACTTAGTCACTTGATCCATGTATTGACCTTGGTATTATTGATCTCCACCGTCGAAGATAATTTAAACTCGACCGTCAAATGATAGTTAGTTAGAATGTGGGCACACACTCCAGCTATTTAAGAGAGGTGACCCCCCCCATTGTAATTCATGAGCTCTGACACCGAAATATTGAATAGAAGATTAGTCTGGGATTACTCTCTGTGTATTTTGTAAATGAGTTGATGATCTGATGATCAACATTGTTGCTCTTCTGTACTGAGATTGTTTCGGGATATATATTGCATTTTTTTCTTTACCCATTCATCTGCAGGAAAGGAGGCGCGCTAAGAGAGAGAGGGCGCATCTGTGGGGAAACTCACCATTTGCTTGGCTCTTGGGTGTTCGGTTCAGGGAGTATCTCTTTCTCTATGAATTTTTACTTCTTGTCCTTCCCTTATTCTGTAGATCCTATTCGTTTTTCTAATCTTCTGATTTTTCTCTAATTGGGAAGGTTGAAGAGGGCGCTTGGGTGATTGGCTGAAGCTCAACAACATCAAGATTCTCTCCAGAAAAAGTTCATTAATCAAGGAGGTAGTATTCTTCATCATTTCTGAGGTCATCTACAAAATCCAGGTACATCTCATAGGTATATTCTCTCTCATTTAATTTCTGTAGGCATTTCCCATCATTTCTTTCATTGAAAAACCCTTGTTTAGCATTAGAAAAAATCACCAGACCAAATTGCACTGGGAATCTGCAATTTTGGCAATCTGGGTTTTGTTCAGCATACCAAAAGACCCCTCTCCCTCAAAAAGGTCAAGCTTGGACTCCTCTTCCCATCTCCAGGCACTGGTTTCAGTCTAGGAGAAAAAGCCCTTGTTTGGTCTAATAGCCAGTTTTCTGTGTATTTTGTTCGGTTTCACTTGGGTATTTTTCATTGTCAAATCATTCATCCAAGTTAGTGTGCAAGAAGTCGTAATTGTCCATATCAACTATGTCCTGGGGATTTCTCAATTATTTGCTTAAATCCCCCTAGGGTCCGAGCTTGATCATTTGTACCAACACACTAAAATCCTAGAGCTGATTTGAATCTTCATAAGCCACCTAATATTATCACTTGAGTAACATTTCCAATCTAGAATAACCACCTTACTTAGGTATCCTTAATTTGTGGCTCATCCTTGTATCTAGGGTTTCAGACACACCTTACGTATTCTCGGTCAAGAGTCTGATCTGGTGATTTGTCTTGGATCTTTCCTTTCAAGATAGATCTGGGTCTCCCCCTTTGTCACTTAGGCTTCTCTAGTGGCATAAAGCAAAGGAATCCTCAACCGACATGACAACCATCCATCTTTTAGGGATTAGGGTTTTCGTAGGTGACAGCTTTGGTTTCCTTTCCCCTCTACCATCCTGTATAGGATTACCTTATCAGGGCAACTACAAGATCTGTTATAACAGAACTGTTGGTCATTTTCCCTTTTTTTGTTCTGGTTTTGCTTGGATTTTTGCACTATTGAATCTTGTGTTAAAACATACACATAACATTCATAACATGCACTACATGAGCCTACTGCGGAAAAAGACAGTCGGGTTTGTTTTAAGTCAATTTTTTGCCTTTCTTTTTGTCATTTGCAAGGAAGCAATTGGTTGAAACTTGAAAGTGAGTTTTATGTGCAGGTGAAGGAGATTTGAAGGCTATCCATTGTTTCCAAGCGATTCCAAGTGCATTCCGGTGGATTTGTGGAGAGGATTGCAAGCTCAACCATCACACAAGAAAAGGAATGTCTCAATCAGCTAGGGCAGGAGGTAGGGGTCAAAGGAAAGGGAGAAATGCACCATCTAGGGCCTCCCCTCCTATTCCACCAAGCACAATCGGTTATCCTCCTCTGTCACGTGCTCCATTGGCTGCTAGTGGAGCTCATGCTCCATTTAACCCTGTTTTAGCAAGACAACAAGCCCAAGAAAAAAAATACCCTTTGTGGAAGTATGTGACAAGGAAAGATGGGTCCAGGGCAAAGCTTGGTGGGGGAGGCAATGTGTCTTGGAGATGCAATTTTTGCAACCATGAGTTCATGAGCACATATTTCCGGGTTAAGGGCCATTTGTTGGCCCTTCCTTCTTGTGGGATTTCTTCATGCAAAGCGGTGACTGCTAACCAAAGGAGGGATATGGAAAGAGAGGATCATGTTGGCTTAGGGAAGGTGGCAGCAGCAAGCAAGAAAAAAGAGGATGATCCTCTTCCATTTTTGAGGAAGCCCTCTAGCACCAAGACTCCATTTCCACCTAGCATTCATGGGCGTGGGGATACTTATCAAACAAGAAAGAGGCAATCTACAGGTGGTCCAATGGATAGGATTTTCCAACAAGAGACATGAGAAGAGGTAGACCTTACCATTGCATTTTTCTTCTACCTCAACTTCATCTCATTCAATGTTGCACGGTCACCATTGTATTTTGAGACGGTTCGAACTATCTTGGAACGAGCTCCAAGTGGTTATGTGCCTCCTAGTTCAAAGAAGCTTAGAACCACATTGTTGGTTAAAAGCAAAGAAAGAGGCAGATAAAATCCTTGAGCCAGTTAGAACAACATGGCCCTCATGCGGTGTGAGTATTGTTTCTGCGGGATGGACGCATCCCGCACGCCATCCACTCATCAATTTCATGGTATCTTCCCAACATGGACCGTTGTTCTTGAAAGCGGTGGATGCTCTTGGGAAATACAAGGATGCACAATTTATGGGTGATTTATTCATCAAAACCATTGAAGAAGTAGGTGTTGATTCGTGTGTACAAATCATCACGGACAATGCACCTGTTTGCAAGGCTGCTGGCATGATTGTGGAAGCTAAATATCCACAGGTATGTTCATTTTGGACACCTTTCATTTCTAATTTGCTCATTGTTTGAATTTGGTCATTGCAATGTCAGTGTTGTAGAGTCATTGATACATGCTTTTATTGCTCTTACAGGTTTTTTGGACACCTTACATTGTCCATTCCTTGAATTTAGCACTGAAAGCCATTGCTTCGGATGTGACATGGATTGGCAACCTTATTGAGGATGCACACCATATCCGTAACTTTGTACAAAACCACACAAATGCCCTCAGCATCTACAAACAGTACACACAACTTTCATTGCTGAAGATTGCAGATACTTGGTTTGCTTCCTCATTCATCATGCTGAAGAGGTTGAGGGAGGTCAAAACCGCTCTTGGGTCCATGGTGATTTCAGAGTTTTGGGCTTTTTGGAGAAGGACGGATCATGCTGCTTCACAAAAGGTGAAGGACAGGGTGTTAGATGATGGTTGGTGGGACACGATAGATCTTAGCATTAAGATCATGGAGCCAATCATTTCTTTGTTGCGGTTTGCAGACACAGACCAGCCCATCCTAGCAGAGGTTTATGAGGGGTGGGATTCCATGATTGAGTCCATGAGGTCCATTATCATGGAGAATGAGTGTCCCGAGTATGGGACATCGGCAGAGAACTTATGGACCATTATTCGGGATATTCTTATCTCCAGGTGGGATAAGAATTGCACACCTTTGCATTGCTTGGCCCACTCCTTGAACCCCAAGTTCTACATTCAGGAGTGGCTCACTGGTGGATCGGGGGCCTCACACAGAGTCCCTCTTCACATGGATGTAGAA
>LPNX010185725.1:0-18330 GCA_001517045.1 Pseudotsuga menziesii | reverse complement strand
GTATTGAGTTGGCATTAGCCAACATGGATCTTAATGATCTAGTGCTAGAGCCGGTCACTTTTGATGATAGTGATCGTATGGAGGGGTCATCCTCCACAGCAACAGATGCAGATCATCAGATGGGTAGAGAGGAGGAGGAGGGGGAGGAGGATGAGGATCAGGGCAGGGGCAGGGGCAGTGATGAGTATGTTGATGTTGATTCAGGCATGGAGGAGGACTACTAACATATGGGATTCTCTCATCTTGATCCACCCCTTTTTGTATTTACTATTAGACTTTAGTCTATTTGGCATTTGCCAATGCCCAGTGGCATTCCAACATATATGTACATTGTATACATTTTGATTTTGATGACTTAATGAGAAATATGGTTCCGACATGCATCTATGTGTCTCATTGTGATTTGTGAATGACAAATGTGTTGTGAATCGTGACTTGTGAATGACAAATGTGTAATTACTAATCATTAATGTGTTCTTATTCTAATTTCTATTGAATATTTGTAAATGTTCTAGTTTATAAATATTTTTGGATCTATATGTCTATATTTTTAAATTTTAATATATATTTTTAAAAATATATATATATATGTATATAAAACGTATCCTACATGTCCTGATTCCGGGGGTCACCGTGTCCATGTCGAACTCTCGTATTTTCGTGTCCTTCGTGTCCCATGTCCCCGTGTCAGGTGACTTAGGATATAACATACTTCACTATACAATATATAATAGGCATGACAATAACTTCCTTATTCTATGCAATAATCATAATAAGAGATAGAGATTCCTCCCTCTTAATGTCCAATCGCTTCTTCTATGATATGTGATTATCATTGTCTTCATCTACACAATTTTGAATGAGGTGTTGCAGTGCCTCGAAGCACCATATATGCTTCCTCGTGCCATGTTGATAAATCTGCCAATCTTGATGCAGAAAGCTCTGCAATTGGACTAACACAACATGCATGCAAGGAACTCATGATGTGACCGATAAGAAAAGGTTGGCGTAACAGTTCGTAATTATTTTCAGGCCAAGTCGACGTTTCCCATGGATTTGCTAGCAGCTAACAGAGTTTTAATATAAACTCGTGGCTTCTGTCCATAATAATCAACTCGGATCTATTACAATCGGTGGCTACAAGAGTGCAGATGTTGGAGTGCGCAAATTCCTACTTGATCTCGACCCTAATGAATTTGCCGATGATTCGATTCCATTAATTGACCAATAAAATTGATTTATATGCTTGGTGGCTTCATTCTTTCTCTGGCTCGGTTCCGGCTTAGTTATGGCAGCTTCACAAGTTTCAAATTCGCGGCTGACTTTATGTATGTTTGACACTTCGCATGTAGTCGAGGCTTCATTAAATCAACGATTTTACATATATTCTAACTGCCTCGAATTTGCGTTGTCGGCCCTTTCCCTTCTGTTCGATGTTCCGCGACAGATTCTTTGACTGGGCGACACGATCCTTTAACTATTCGGCAATCTTCTGTGGAGCACATTCTCAGGCGACAGGGATCTATCAACAACTATATTACAATCTCTCTATACCACAGATCAAAGTGATTTGGATAAAACTGAGATGTAACATCGAATTGATTTTGATAAAACTGAGATCTGTTACAACTTACTGCGAATGGTTTCTTTCAGAACTGCTCTGATACCATGTCAGAGTTTTTGATATAGCAGTATAATTTCAATTATATGCAGCAGAAACAAATAAAGATCACTGAAAGAATAACAATGCACAGAAACAAAGAGACAGATTTTATCCTGGGAAAATCCAAACTCCGGAAAAAAAGCAGCCAATTTTTCTTATGGGAGAATCAGTTCAAGATAAAAGTACATCAGATATAAGAATAATCCAAAGATAGCAAACCCAGCATAAAAGTCTTCTTCTAGCCTGTCATTCTCTCTCCTGCGCACTTGTGGAGTAGACTTGAGCGAATTGCTTGTTGTAAGAATGAGAAAGGGATCCTCTCTATTTATACTTGATTGGTGATTGACTTCTCCACATTTGTTGGGGCTCGACTTGCACATTAATATATAATAATAATTGTTTATTATTTCTTCTTTGGGACAACTTGAGGATGAGATCTCCCGACACTACAAACACCACACTCCTTGGACAGATTTAGAAGGTTCAGTTCACAATATTCTAGTGCAGTTCCAACTATAGATTAGGCATTGGCATGAGGGAATTTCATTTTTAGCACTGGGACTGTTTCCAAGACAGAAGATGCATGTATGCATGAAGAATCAGTCTTCTCTAGTTGAGGCAGCCTATCTAAGCAGAAAACTCATGTAGGAGGGCACACCTCCAGAAGGTCTACGTTCATTGCATCTCATGTTCTCTCATAGTCTATAAAAGAGACACATGCCACACCACTGCAATACATGGGTTAGATAATTTAAGATAAGATAATTTTATTTATGTCCACTAATGACCACAAAGTAGGTCAACGGGACTGTCGGTTACAATGATGTTCGTGCTTGCGGGAGGACCAATCGATCCCCCTTTAAAAGAAATACAATGCAAGAAGTAAATAGAATAGAAGTAAAAGTGTGCAGTCTGCTTTGTATTTTTCTGTTGGAAGTGATAGAAGACTGAATGTGTGATTAAGTGCAGGAAATCTGTTTGCCATCATAATATTCAGACCACTGTTTTACGCAAGATGAGTACATACAGTCTGCTGTTCTTCTAGTTTTCAGTTCACACTTTTCAGTTCACTTATGTGTGTTCAGATCTAACAGTAACAGCAGCTTTGAGAGTTGCTAAGTTTCCATCTTTCTTAGGTTTTCTTCTGTTCGCTGATCTGATCATGCCATGTACTGAAATTTTAACAACCATATCAGGTGTTAGAGGAGCTCACTCAGCACTTAAGGCCAGGGAGGACACGAGGTGAGAAAAAGGAAAATTGATGAAATACTTCATTAATATTACAATGGCTTAGTGGGGCAGCATAGTAGAATATTTAAGCAATTTGGATTTCAGTGATGAATCATGTGACAATTTCCTAGTCAATCCAATGGTTTACAGTAAGTTCCAATAATAGAAATTTGAATAAACATGAGAACATAATGCACATATGTAACAGTGTCTGATTTTAGTGTATGTCAACTCTTTCATATATGTGGCAGTGTCTGATTTTAGTGTGCATCAACTCTTTCATATGACCAAAATGTATAGCTTGCCATTACCTTCTTTCCTGTTTAACATGTTTCTATCATGTCTATTTTAACTGTTTACAATGAACAATTCAATCTAACAAATAATTATGGAATCTTCATATAGAGTGCACATAAATACATTCAACAATTTATGGTTATAAAATGTACAAATATGACAATTTGCCATGACTGCGCCACTATAAGAATGAAAAGAAAAACACTCTTAAAGTAAAAAGAACTCTATTAGAAAGAGCTACAACATTAAAATCAACTTACGGTGATGAGAACTCCAAGGATTCAAAGCTAGAAAGGCGTCGCAAAATCCCTGAGAAATCATAACAGATATGATATATATGGCATTCTTAAAATTTATTTTATAAATCCTAAGAAATTTAAGCTAGGCACAACCATTTATTATACTATATTAAGAATTAAACATAAAAAATATAAATTGGTCTATGGTATTTGGCACTTCACACAAGATGTGTTCAAGAACGTAAGGATTCTTCTAACTTTATAAAACTAAACAAGTATCCATTAGATAGTTAGGATTAATGACCATTTAAGTGTTAGGTCTTCCGGTGTCCTTAGGTTAAGTAGGTGTTATAATGTAATAACATTATTGTAACAATGTAATGTATTAATGGTTGTAATTAGGTAATGTTGGTTATGATCAAATCAATAGTGACAAGTACTACCTGCCACGGTAAGCAATTGAAAAGACATACTGACTATTATGTAAACGTTTAGTTTAATAAAATAACCATCATAGCATCATGTTATCACTAGAGTTTGCACCTAGACTATTGAGGTTCAAAGTCTAGAGAATCTTCAAGTTTCTTAATGGATGACTAGGTTTTTTGGCTTACAAAAATACAAGTGAATTGGAGATCAGGATAAAATATCTCAAATGACTAAACAATAGATGCATATGCATCATAATCAAGAATAGAAAGACTGTGAGTATGAATTTATATAAAGAGTGAAAAGGTTCAATTCAAATCTATGATAAACATCTCAAAATATCCATAAGAATTCCAGGAATAGGTAACATCCATCAAGGAACATAATCATGAATAAGTGGTTTAAACTAAACAGAAACATTTATCCTGATAAATATTAAAACAAACACTGACTCATCTCAGATATAATCATTTCATGACAATCTTTATAAAAACTGAAAATGAAATACATGCATGCAAGTAAAAGATGGCAGTCTGATCTCCACACCATTCCCTAATATCTTTACATTGTTCACCATTACATCTATATACACAAAAAGTTTTAAACTAAAGTAGTTTAAGATCCATATTTTATGGATCTAAATAACCAAAAATAGAAAAGCTGACTAGTATCTGATTTAGATCGAATGACTCAAAAGCTAAACTTGACACCTAATACTAACAGCTATCCAATGACATAACAACTCTGTTTATCGAGAATGTATGACCTTCCTCTCGAATTGGATTTGTCCACGATCAGTTATAATTTCCTGGCTGCTTCAGCTAGTATAGTTAAACCATCCAATGCTTGAGATCTTTTTTGTAGCCAAGAATGCTCTGTTTCCATGAATTTAATTTGATCTTGGAGTTCTTTGTTTATGTTTATGAGTTCCTCATACTGCTGCTGCGTAGCCCTCTTCCTCCATAAAACTTATTTTTGTATTGTTATGAGCTCTTGGTAGTTTGCATCAATTTCTTCTAACTCCTCTCTCAACCTTCTGTTAGCAATCATTAAATTTTCATTTGCATCATTTAGATATTTGTTTTGTTCTTTAAAGGATAGCAAGAATTTTTTCAATACTTCAACTTCTGATACTGATTTCATCGTCTCCAAATGTGCAGGGTCTTCATCAATCTCTGAAGGCTTCAAACCTGTACCAACCTCAAATTCAGCCACCTTTTGTTTACCTTTGCAAACATCTTTAATCAGATATGGTGTATGCATAAATTCCTCTTGAATTTCTGCGAGGGTTTGATCCGCTGTGTGATAGCTCTCATTTGCAGCATGTACATCTTCGTCACTAGATGAATCTTCTATAACAGTCACAATGTCCTTCTGAAATTTAGGGTTTAAGATAGCCTTCATGTTCATCCTTAACTTATTTTTTGATCTAGCCTTTGGCCTCCAATTGTTCTCAAGATTATTTGCAATAAGGGTTTTTCATCATGCTTTGAATTTTATGAAAACTCTTGAACCATAACATTTTCCCCAATATCCCTAGGAGTATCAGAAGTGGTGACTTTTTCTTTCTGGAATTCGATAATCATCTTCCTCTATACCTCTATTTTGGAAATCTTTGACATAGATATGTTTGCAGTATCACATACCTTTTGTGCTTGTTCGTTTCCACCTTCAACTACCTTTCTTTTCTGCCTTCTGTATTGTCTTCTAATTTCTTCATCATCGTGCATTTGAGCTTCAGGCTCAAAACCAGACCAGAATATAAAATGTTGCCAAGATCTATCAATTTTTTCCAACTGAGTAGTTATCAGAAGCTTAATTAAACCATGATGAAATATTGAATGACTGTTGTGATCAGGGTGGTTTATTACCCGTGTAACCATCTTCTCTATACTCTTAAACAGGTAATAGGGCAAGTTTAATCTGGATTCGCCATTTAAATGCAACAAAAATCTTAAATGATACCTGAATATGGTTGCGAACCGGCCTTCACAAGTTATATAACATTGCACAACATTCAGAATATCTCTCCATTCAGGTTTAACTTTGTTTAAATCGGGCAGTAGAAACCTGCTTAAGTCAACCTCGAATAGGTGCTTCTTGAACCACCTTTCTTCCTCACATGGTATGTCTGTTGCATCTGTGATGGTAGCCTCGTCTACCTTAAACATTAGGGTTTGCAAATTTACCAAAAAATCCTTGTAATTATTTACAAAGGCATTCATTACCTGTAGGTTGTGGCCTCTGAGTCTTTCACACAAAGAAAACCAGCCTGCATTTTTCATCATCTCAACACATCTGGGAAATTCTTCTGCCCACTTGATATTATCTGGCTCTAACTTGCAGATTTTTCCACTGAGTTTTTTTACCACTGCCATCGTGATTCTATGATTCTGCTAAATTCCTGTTCAAAACATGTCTAAGGAAAATAATCTATGCAGAAATCTTAGAATACGAATATGGGTTCATGCATTGTGATAATATCGAAACCTGCATGTACATCCATGCCATAATCAATTTACACTCCTTACTCCAACACGCGTTCGGGCTACTGTCAGTATCATTATGAAGAGGAACTCCTCTTTCAAACACGCGTCCAATACATGACATATGTCCTTCACCAATTTCCAAGTGGAAACAATCCGACAACGCCAGCATGTCACTCATTATTCAATGCGTTGTCGGTATGTACTATGATTATTAATGCAATACAACCATGTCTTTATTAAATTTGAACAACCGAAACCTTTATAATGCACTATGCATAAATGAAATTGGACATTATTCATTGAAAATGAGCTTTATTCATTAATATTGGACTTTATGAAGCTATGCATCATTTTAATAAAGATTAAGAACTTGAAAGATTAATGTAAATGAGCCATGTTTATTCTAACAAATAAAATAATGCTAAAATAAAAATTTAAAGAACCTAACAACTAATTTTAAAGGGTCCTAATGTAAAACTAAGGTAGAACTAAGAAAATAGTCTTCTAGGAAAAATTTCTAGGGTAGAACTAAGATACAAATCTAGAGATAACACATCACATTTTCTTTCCTCTTTCATTTCTCTCTTCTAAAGGTTTAACAAGGCATAACAACCATGCATCGGAGCGGGAACAATGTGTGGGCCTGAGCATGGAGGAAGAAGATGAAACTAAGAAATAACATTGAAACTGAACACAAAAAGTTCAAAAAAATTTGAAGATGAAAAACTAGTGGTGTGCCAAGACGATGTCAAGGTTAGGAGTAAATTACTTAATTTTCATAAACTTTTTGTGGCACTGATCCAGATAACAAAAATTAAAGCGAGGGTATGCTCTCATAAAGGTTAAAAGAAAAATTAAATACATTACTAAAAAAAGGGTGATATCGAAGGGAAAAGAAGAGTCATTGACCTGGAAAGTTGATATGAACTGGCCGACACAAACAAAACCATTCAAAATTTACTCAAACCCAAAAATACATACAAGACCAAACCATTAGGCAGTGAGCTTTGCAAATAGAGCACAAGATTTTAAGGAGTATCTGTTTTGCAAGACAATGCCAAAAGATTTAGAAGACGAATATATATGTAGGTACAGTTGCACCAAATGATTTTTTTTGAAGAAAAGGAACGACATCAACCTAGTTTGCAAAAAATCCAGCGAAGTCTAAGATATGACTTAAAAACCAATGGCATCTGAACAGGCAAATAAAAATCTAACTAATGACAACAGAAATTACTAAACTCACTAAACAACACCGACTATCAACAGTAGCTTTACAAAAAATTACCTACTAGTGATGATGAAGGCACACTAAAGTGGCACTAAATGGGGCATACAATCAAACACAGAGCTACACAAAGTGAAAGAATGAGACCAATGACAGCGATATAGAATGACTAGTATCACTTCACATCACTTCACATGAAATGTTGAATTCTTCTTAGGCATGACATGGAAAATGGTAAGTGCCAATTTTATCTACTTTGTCCAACCAACCCGAAAAAATTTGACTCCACTTTTTGTTGAAAAATGTAGCTCAAGCAGGAGCGTCTTGCACAGCTTAGCTGTGAATATGTGAGAATAAGTTCAAGCCAACTTCTAGTGACCAATTATTAAAAGTGGAAAATAATTCCATCTTGTAATTTCAGTTTTCACTTAATAAATAAAAGTAGAAGTCTAAATCCCTTTGATCTCTTAGTCTTAGAAATCTAAATGAAATACTATAGATTTTCTAGAATATTAGTGAGTTAGATATGATATTATCTTAGTTGTACACCTCCTTGTTGAGATAAGGTGGTTTCTAGGATTAAGAAGATTAATTGAAAATGGTTGCTACAATCAAGGAAGAAGGTTGCTAGAATTGAGGAGATTAGTTATCTCTCTCAAAGCATAAATAGGACAAGATGGGAGGAGAATTTTTGTAAGGCACACACCAAGGAAGTTGTGTAAGGCACACACCAAGGAAGTTGTGTAAGGAACGCTCCACGGAAGTTGTGTGCACATGAATGAAGCCGAGAAGGAGAGAACATAGATAGCAAGAAGAAGATTAACCAACAAGGTTGAAGACTATAAGGATAGTACCGTACAGTGTCATATAGAGTACACCGGTTTCTCAGATTTCTATGTAGGCATATTCTTTCTATCCAGCAGGCTGTAAACCTCAGGTTGATGTGTCCTTGTAAGTTTTTGAAGGAATAAAAGTTTATTTGAAGGAAAAAATTCTTGTGTATTGTGTTTTTGCTTCCGCTATTCATTTTCAGCTATATGTGTGATTGTTGCATGTTCAGAAATATTTGTTTATGTCGTTAAATAAATTCATATTTTATTTATTTAATTAAAAAAAAAACATAGGACAACAGTCACCTAGGGCCTAAAAAATTTACATGGTATCAGAGCTTGGTTCTTTGATTGAGATTCACAAGGATTTACAGTAGTAAATCAATTGCGGGAAAGAAGGACCAACAGTTAGGGGGTTTCATTATTTCTTTCAAGGAATCATTTTTTTGATATGGGAGTTTGTGCATTAGACCAAAGATAGCATCAGCTAGCCTCAGGTTCAAGGATAGATTGGATAGTGCCTCAAATTTCCTATCATGGAAAGTCAGGATAACTCTTCTATTAGAAGAGAATGGCCTTGGGATATCATCAACGATGTGGTGGCTTCACCGACAAATTCACAACTTTTTGGCATCTCACAAGAAGAAAGTGAAATCCAAGCAGATGATCATGGATACTATAAAGGATCATATGGTCCCTCACATATCCAAGAAAAATATAGTAAAGGACATGTTCAATGTTCTTGTTAGCCTTTACCAGAGCAAGAACATTAAGAGGAAGATGATATTGCATAATAAACTCAAATCTGTTGAGATGACCAGATCAAACACCATCACCATTTACCTGATGAAAGTCATAGATCCATAACTAGCTTGCAACAACTGGAGAGAAGGTTGAAGAGAAGAAGCTAGTAAATAGGGCACTGAATAGATTCCCATCTCAATGGGACACATTTATTCAAGGTGTTTGTGCTCGAGAGAGTTGTTATCACACAACTTGTAGATGTCCCTAAAGGTATCCCATCCGGGACAGTAGAAGAGATGGACAACTAAAGAGGTGACCCAAGAAGTGCAATGGTTCCCAATGCAAGCTAGGAGTCACATCAACCGAGGCACTCTTCACTTTAGATTATGAAGAATCACAACCAAGGGGGAGACCCTATAACCAATCAAAGAAGATTATCCAAAGCAAAGGTTCATAGGGGAGTGTGTAAATTGAGTTACGGAAACCAACGCAAGCTTAGGTGAGCCCAAGAGTTTAAGTGTGGTTGAAGAGGCTCAAGATATTAGGAATGTTTCAACCAATGAATGAGTTAGGCCATCCAGGAGGACCAAAGAGATAGATCTAACACCATGAATTACACAAGTAGGGCCCACTTCCTTAAAATAGGGAAATGATTCAAATGGTTCCCACAAGGTCAAATTAGGGGTGATATGGTGCTAAGGGGTGTTTAATTTTGTGGATCCAAGGTAAATTAGACACACCCACATATGGGATCTTAGCATATGACACAATCCCCAAGGAGTGCGAATTGACCAAAGGAGACTAGTGCCTTTAGATGGAGGGGCAAATGGAGTCCAAATTATGCCAAATTGAAGATCGGGGTAGTTAAGGCAATTATCAAGGTGGGTTTTAAGTGGAATGACCCAAGGTAAGCTAGATCTCCATAGATCTGAGCTTGAAAATGCATCACCCAATGACCCAAGTGGGGCACAACCCTCAAAATGAGGAATGGGGCCCACAAGGAAAAAATCAAAGGAGTGAAGCACTAAGGGTAGGTTATCAAATGAGAGGAGTGTGTTACCAACTATTTTGTACAATAGTTGAACTTCCTATTGAGCCGCCAGTTATCGAGCATGATGAATGCTCATCTCCAGAGTTCAGAAGTTCAGTGTGTTCCAGAGTTAGCCAGTTTTTGGCTGAACTTTTTATTTTTTGTAAAATACTTGTTCATAACCCCTTGGGGAAAATGTAAAAAATGTCCTAGCATTTAAATTTTTATAAAAGGCTCGGCTTCCCGGACTTGGGCATCAAGCCGACTAGCCCAGAGTGTTTTTTCCCTTAGTTATTATTGGCAGTCGAACAAACGACCAATAATTTCTAAGTTTTTCACTCACTCCTCCAAAGCTGGGGTAGTTGTCTTGATGTTTCGGCCTTGGGAGGTTATTAGAGCCTTCGTGTCAGTGTTTTTTGTCATGCTAGGCATTCTGATTGAGTCGTACGAACATGTACTAGGTCCCCCTAGAGTTTTGTTTGATTCCGAGAAAATTTAATTTTGTCCGTTTTTAAGCCATTTTTTAATGGTTTAAATGAGAAATTTCAAAATGTAAAAAAAGAGTGATTCGGAGTCCATTTTCGGCATGGTTGGGCTCATTTTCAAGCCTGGAGTAGCATCTTCACCCTAAGGGTCACTTTCACCATCATTCGACCAGTAGAAGCATCCCAAAAGTCATCATTCGGCTAACTGAGCACCAAAGTGGCATTTAATTGCTAATTTTGGAGAAAATGCACCAAAAGTCAAATGGTTGAAAAGTCAAAAATTAATATTTTAATAGTGGGAAGTGACTTGGCATGTGGGTCCAACTGACTTACGACCCCATTCAAGCTGCATGGCATTAAAACTTTGGTTTAAAATCAAAGTTGGAATTAATTCATGAGAGAAGGATGACATGAAAGATGGATCTCATGCTAGCTTGAGCGTGGGGACGAGTGGGAGTGGGTATGTGTGGTCCCCTACCCATTTAAAAAGTATTAAAATAATCCATGTCATGTGATGTGTATTATGTGCAATTGCAAACAATTGGTTGGTAGCAAGTATCCCATTCACGTAACCATGCACTCACGAATCATGGAGATTAGCGTCAGTTTGGATGGAGCTCGTGCTGATATGTTAGGTGGTGACGTCAACTGAATATTGGACCACGTGTGGATGGTTTGGTGGGGCGATTACCTTGATTTGTGGCCACCTCATGGACTTGGCTCCCAATGCACACAAGTTACCAAGCTTCAACTCAGTCGTAATTCCCACAAAGGGCTCATGCTGATTTGTTTCGGATCTCTTTTGGGTGCACATGGATACACTTGGTCGGTTCTCATTTGATAGGTGATGCTTCCAAGAAGGGATGGGGGGCGCCTTGCCAAGGTGGAGGCCACCTCCTCATCCTTGTTAATTGCAGCTCGAGTCTATTGAAGGTAGTCATGCTCCAGATTGGTGATGACTTGGTTTTGATTGGAATTCGTTACTATTGGCTCTCCTCATTGCCGATTTGATTTAGGGTTGTAGGCTGCTAGTTTTTTGTATAAAGAGAGGCTCTTGGATCTCTCTATGCATGGAGATTTTGGGCATGAACACTCTGCCAAAATTATTGTAATATTTGTTTGAAGTTGGAATAAACTTGTGACTTTGGAGGTCCATGCATGAGTTTTTGGAATTGTGGATTCACATTGTCTTTGGTGACATCTCTCTCACCTTGCTTTTTCAATTATTAAATCATTCTTCATTATATACTTTAGAGGGGCTAAAAATCTAGTTTATGAGTATTTTGTTCGGATTTGATATTGTTTGTAAGGGTTTTGCAGGGATCATTAGGGGTGAAGAACAAGCTTGAGATCAAGCTCTTCTTCATGAACCAGTGGTTTTTTCCATCTAACTCCTTCATCTTGCAGGTCTTTCTAAGCACTTCCCAATCCAAGAAAGAGACATAGTTGTCAGAGCTTCTCCTTCCCTCCATCAACAAAGTTTCAAAAAACAATTTGGCTACCTGGATCTACGAACTTCCCTCTTCCAGTTCTCTTGTTTGCTCCTTGATCTTCTCGATTTCTTGCTTGCTAGCCCTTTCTTCCTTGCTCTCGACTTTCATCTCCCAGCTCTCATCTGCTCTCGCCCTACCTCATCTTTTTTCTCCCACTTGCTTTCGCTCCTCTAGTTTGCCTTCTTCTCCTCTCGACTTTACCTTTCTCCCTTTCGCTCATCTAGCCCCCTTTCCCTTGCTTTCGCCCTTTGATTTCTCCTATCTCCTCTACCGTTGTTTCTCCTCCCCTTTTTGCTCAGTTTAGGCTTGTTTCCTTCTATATCTAGTGTTTAGAGTAGAGTAGTTAGATCTTTACTTGTTAAGCTTAGTTTGTTTTTTTTTCATATCAAAGATTAGATCTTGCACTTAGTTTTATTTTTGTATATCTCTTTCTTAGAAGTAGTTTATATTTGATTTGGTTTAATTAACAGTTGATGGGTTCTTTGACTTGATTTGTGTTGTGTGCAGGTATGAAGAGAAACAATCCCAAGAGAAGGACTTGAAGATTGAGCCAAAGAATAACAAAAACCAAAGAGAAGAGTAGAAACTAAGTACCAAAACCAAGAAGATCTAAATACTTGGGATCTGAACTAAAGAAGACAAAATTTTCCGAATTACTCTCCTTTTGTAAAACAACCATTAAGGCTTGTTCCATTTGTCTTTCCAAGTTCTTTTTCTTTTGCTAAGGTTGAAAATCCTAAATATTGTACTCTCTTAATAAAAGGGCAAAGTGGGATAAGGCCTCCCATCTTTTGGTTTCTTCTTCCCCATTTGGGGAAGAGTGTCTTGTGCTCTTAGCCTAGATTTACTTTGCATGCTTAGAGTAGTTTAATTATGTACTTAGAACTTTTTATTGTTTCAGTGTTGACCTGAGAAGTACCTTGGGATTTCATCCCAAGTGCCGCATTGACATTGTGTGCTACCTCTCTTTCCCCATTGTCTTCCTGTGTATGACCAGCTGGCTGGAAATTTCGAGGACAGTGTGTCTTGAAGTCATTTTTTACTTCTCTTTGCTAGATTAGTTTCTTGTAGTTGTAGAACACTAGTTTCTCATTTATTTTATTTGCAGGTAGTTTATCATTTTTTCTATGACATTGTTTCGTTGTTTTACAATTTGTTGAGCTATCATGTGGTTTCAATTTACAAGCTGATTGTCTTATAAAAAGAACCAAAGTCTCTTGAACTTGGCAATAACCCAAGTCAAGAGCACTCTCTGTCGGAGAGCATTCCCGCTGCATTATCCTTGCATCAAGCATATAGTTTAATTAAAGTCTCTTGAACTTTTGTCATGAGACAAAGTCAAGAGCACTCTCTATCGGAGAGTTGAACTGTGTGCTCATAATAATAAAATCATTCCGACTCACATTTCCCCACTTAAAATTTACTTCATTGCTATCCCTCACCTAGTATGCTCTGTCGACCCTGAAAAGTTGGACTCATACTTAGAATGGTGATCGGATTTGTTAATCTTGCAAGTGATAACATAATGAAATCTTCACCCCCACAACCAACGCACCGGCGTTGTCCAAAGCATTCAAGTTGTTCTCAGTAAGGGCGTCGGAACCTCCCGTTGTCTAAGTTTCTCGGCTTGCTGGTTAAATTCTCCGAACACCTAGCCCGAGATACTGGACGGGCCGACAGGTCTCGAACGGAACGACTTAGAATACTTTTCCGGTTGGACTTTGATACCTTGTTCTCTCAACCATAATAATCCAAGATCACTAAAAATTAATAAAGTTTACAAAGAGCATTTGCAAAACGAACGCACAAACATTGAACTCTTGTATCAAGCATCCCAACACTACAATTTGTGACTCCATATCCATTGCATAAGACATTGGTCTGTTATTATTTTATTTTCATACCTCAAGTGTATTGTTCAATATCTTATCATTATGGATGCTTTTGTTTAATTCAATCAGTGTTGTGTTTTATTTGAATGTCGCAAGCATATCTTTGTAATTCGCTAGAAATTTAAAACTATGATCTTCCCATCAGAAAACTCCTAAACAACACCCATCTGCATCCGCAACCATCAAAAACATTTAAAACATTCAGCCATAGAAACTCTTTGTTAAGGACTACCCCCCTTGGCTTCGTTAGGAGTTAGCCTAAATGGAGGAGCTAGGAGTAGGTGATAGTACCTGGCTCTGTGCTTGCCCCCAAGGCCAGACCTCTCCCACTTTCTCAAGTGAGGAGACAACTTTTATTAAATTTCTGTTGCTAGTGTGCATTCGGCGGACAACAAAGTGCAAATCATGTGGGATCTCACCTACCCAAGTGAGAGAACTAGCAAAACTCACCCAACCAAGGAGTGTGACCTCACCCAAGGAAGGCTAAGTGCCTTGGAAAATGTGCCAAATGAAGCCCGATTGCAACCAAAATGTAGATCCAAATTGTCGTGGATGCTATAGAGGTGGGTTCCTTTTATTATTCCCAAAGACAAGCTAGATCCAAGTAGATCTAAAAAAAGGTGAAAAATAAGGGTTTTAATCAATAAGAGTTTTGAGATCTAAGAGAATAGATGGATAGGATAGAAGAATTTCATACCTCATGGAACATATCTGGAAGATGGAAATGGAAGAGGATTGTGACGAGGATTACTTCCCACAAAGATCAAATGTCAAACTTTGATGAGCCCTTCTTGCCAACATTTTGCCTCCTTCAACCAAATCAATTTTCCTATTCCTGTCAATCAAGGACACAAAGATCAATCAATCAATCAAGAATGGAAAGAGATGCATACAAAGAGATGAGAAACATGAATTGTTGGTACAAAAGACAAAACAACTCCCTGTCACCCAAAACGTCCTCTTAAAGCTTGAAGGGTAGGCCTCCCCACCAATTCGCACCTCTCCAAAACGTCTTCTTTGCCTGCAAAACAATGTTAGTTGAAGATAAAATCAAGATGGCCACCAATGTCTGTCAATGCAGAGGAAGAAGCATTTACAACCACCACATGCATTCCAATTCCAAGATCCAAGATGCCCAAGAAAGTATTTCTATTCCAATAACCCAGAGCCAAAAATCTCTAGATCTCTCCACCCTTTTACAATGAGAAGCTCTCTCCTTTAAATAGGAATGAGAGATAACAAACTCCTAACCACATTTCAAATGGATGGCTAAGATTAAAAGATCAAAATATTCTAATCAATAGTTGAGACGAGCTCAACATAAAGTACATGGATCAATACAATAATATAATATATCAATGGACTAAATCACACTAGGAGAGGGGATCCCACTCAATAAAAATGAATAAAGCTCATGGTGGGTCCAAGGGGTGTTAACTAACACCCCTAGTGTATCC
Organism: Pseudotsuga menziesii; assembly: GCA_001517045.1. Classification (NCBI taxonomy): domain Eukaryota; kingdom Viridiplantae; phylum Streptophyta; class Pinopsida; order Pinales; family Pinaceae; genus Pseudotsuga; species Pseudotsuga menziesii. The sequence goes on along the minus strand of LPNX010185725.1, from coordinate 2,824 downwards.
CCATGGCACAATAAAAATAAATACAATTTTTAAATGCAAAATAGTGGCTCTCTGAGGAAATCGTGAGCCTCCAAAAGCTCCAGAAAATAATAAAATATGTTGAAGAGATGGATATGGGTCCATCCAAGTGCTGAAACTACTGGAGAGGGAGTGGAAGACATCACCCTCATCATCAAAACTCATCCCATGCCATTTCCTTGCCTCAATAGTCCAAATCGAATTCTTCAGTAGCCATTTTTATTATTTTTAATCTACCTCGGGAAACGTGATATGGCCCAAACTACCTCCTAGAGTGCCAGCGTTGTCAAACTGATCCCACCAGGCTCTTTGGGAGGGGGTTAAATGGTAAAAACAAGTGCCTGGACCACCCCCTCCTCATACAACGCCCTAGGTGAATCAATCAAATCACCTCTCTGCTCTGACAGGCCACTCAGCATGGCAAAACTGTACCAGAATGGTATACTCAGACAAATCATCATTGTAAATGCCCAGAACTAAAAATAAACTGTCTCATTGGACTCAGGAAACCCAAATCCATCTAAGGTGCATACTCATACACCCTACAAATCTATGCATGATCAGGTACAATATCCAATATGCCCAGGCAGATAAAATAATAATATGTAACTGATCAAATAATCAATAATATAACTCAGGCTAACATCAATTTGCTGCAAGTCTTTATAGGTTAAGACATGCTCTACCAATCATTCAAATAACAATTATAACAAGTAGAAATCATTTCACTGGCGATCTATCAGCCAAATATAGAGGTTCTTTAATTAATTATAACTCTGACCAAACTTTCAAGACCATACTCACTTCATAGTTGTAATCAATTTGCTAGTGAAGGGTGAGGGATAGAAATCAAATGGTTAGGATAAAGGGTGACTACCAACTTGACAATGTGGCACTTTGGATATGAAAAGTGGATATTCACTCTAGCATATGCTGGACAAGCAACAACACAGGGGATGGCAATGTCTCACAAATGGGTAAGTTACGTTCAGAGGTGCTTATTCACCTTGACAAATGCTCACAATCCAAATCAAATACAAGTGAGCCAACAATCTTTAGATATAACTTTTTAAGAACTATTTCTTTTTGGGCCTTCGAATTTCCATAGCCTTGGTCCATGCATTAATTACACGAATTTTATTAGTGAGGCTTCATGCATTCATGTATGATTAAAAACACTACTTTTCATGAATGGATTTTCACAAGATATTCATTTCAATATACTTCATAGCCAATTTCATTAGGCTTGCCTTGCATTCATGTATGTTTAAAAACACTACTTTTCATGAATGGGCTTTTTATAAGATATTCATTTCATTTCCAAATACATTGTATTGATGGCAGCGCTATTTGTTTCAGGTTTAGCCAACACAACCTAGGCAACTTAGAGCCGAGACACAAATAAACAGGGAAGCTTGTCCAACACAGAAGCTCTAGTGGGGAAAGGTCCTCCATGCCACAAGTCAAGTAGTATGTCGGGCTAAAAACATAACTGGAAGGTAATGGATAGGTGGAGATAGTGAACAATGAAACCAACACTAGCAAGCCAAAGTATGGTGGGAATGATCACCTCTATTCTCCCTAAGGAGGATAAGACCAATGAGTATGGGTCAAGAACTTCCAGGTCTAGGTAGGGACATACACACATAATATCAATACATCCAAGTCCACATATTTATATGACCACCAGATCATGACACTAAATGCTAAGACATGTCACAAGAATGAGTATAAAAGCGATAATAACCATAACACAAGATAATATCTGTTGAGTCATATACATGTAAATAACCAATCTGAAACAACATATGTCTAATGAGAAACTTTCGCTGCAACTCTGAGCAATACTGACTACTCTGTGAATGGATAAATGGCTACATTAGTCCTCAAATCTGAGTGTCATGAGACTTAGTCATGGCATGGGAAAGTAAATAATGATCCATCATAGATGCTCATCTCTGTTAGTTTTTCAAGCATATATATATTCAAGCAAAGTGTTTACTGTTCTTTTACTTTTTTTCCTCTTTAAACAAAACTTAGATCTTTAAACCAACAGATAGATGAACACTTGAAATGATAACCAACAGTAGAAGAAGTACACAAATAAGATCTCACACATGCACAAGAATTTACCCTAGAGAAACCCAATATGGGATAAAAACTCCAGCAAACAATCTTCCTTTATTGCAAATAATATGTAAGATCGAAATACAAACTTTCCACCATGAAATATGCTTGAGAGAGTGACTGTAAAACCAACCAGACACCAAGATACTTCGCTGCCCTCTTACTGCTGTTATAAATCAGCAAGTCAATAAAATACTTCGCTGCCCCGTAAACTGTGTAAAACGAACCAGCAAGACAAACTGCTGCCCTCTCTTTGTTGTGTAAATTCAGTAATAGAAAAGATTTACTACGCTGCCCTCTCTCTCTCTCAAAACTGTGAGAATGATTATATTGTTTAATAGACAGCAGGTGAGATTAATTTATAGGCATAAATTCCAAGAGGACTCGTTAGGCAACTTTGACTTAACTTGAGACTTAAAAATAAAACTTTAATTATTCTTTTAGATTGACGCAGATAACTTGGGTGCATGGAAAGACACATGAGATCAAACTAAATCTAAAATTAGATACTCGAGTTTACAACTGGCAGAAACTTTGAGTTAGTAACTGAAAGACAAGTACACGGAAAGCTAACTAAAAGTTACTTCAGTTCTCAACTGAAAGAGTCTTTGAGTTCTAAAAAATAGATTAGGCAGTTAACTGAAAGTTACTTCAGTTCTCAACTGAAAGAGTCTTTGAG
>LPNX010185715.1:0-57995 GCA_001517045.1 Pseudotsuga menziesii | reverse complement strand
TTGGTCATTTTGCATGTGGTTTAAAAGCTGAACCATACTCATGATGCTAAATGTGACTTCATTATTCAATAATATGACTTTTAACACCCTTCAAGAGTTAAGAAAACGAACTTAATAAAACAAATAAAAGCAAAAAATCAAAATTTCAATTAAAACCAAAAATTCTTAAAGTAAGCAAATGACAAAATTTAAGCATATGAGCAAGCTAAAGATAAAATCACAATCAAAATATAAAATTAAAGGAAACAAATTCATGACTTAACAGGCTCTTTTGAGCCCATTCCCCATCCCCCCTAGGGGGATTCGTGCCTTTTTTGTCATTTTTCGCTTTGTCTTACTTATTTTTTCTTTATATTAGCTTCATTCATTCATAATATCATGATTTGATTACTTTATCATATATTCCATATTACATTATCAAATTAACTTGAATACTTACCCCATGACTTCCCGATTGACCCACAAGGGGAAAGAGATGCGTGGTACGAATAATTAGAAAACTTGTGATTTTCTTCTATTTGCTGCTTATTTTTAATTTCTGTAATTAATTTTTCTAAAATCAAGGCCCCTCCTTGATTCCCTGATTGAGGTCCACTTGGACCGAAAGAGGTTCCTAGAGGGTTTTTCTTTCTAAGAAAACACATCCTTTAAAACTCACTAAAATTGACAAGACTCCGGTGTGTATGCTCTGTACTTGGATGCAGTTTGCCTGATCAGTCAATCTACATCAAAAGAAACATGAGTGACTAGTTTAATTAGTCTTCACATTCCCCAATCAACCACCATCAAGTGAAAATTCAATGCCTTGATCAAACCGTAAGCGGTGGAAAAATACCTAAAGGAAGCGGGAACTCCTGAAAAGTCACCTCGAGGTGCTGATCTCTATTACACCTCTAGTTGCATTATGTACAAGAGTCTTACAGACTCCATTCATCCCACATATTCCTTGCGGGTAGCCGTGAAGGTTTAGTTTTGGACATACTCCAAGTACTCTTAGGTATATCTGGAGTCCCCACCTCGCCTAATTTTAATCAACTCATATTTCACATTAACTTAAAACATACCAAGAGGCAATCACAAAACATTCACTCCAAAAACATGCAAGTACATTGATTATTTTACGACTCCATTCTAAGGCACTGGCTATTTTCTTTATATATATATTGTGTCTCAACATTGTGCTTTCGTGTGCTCATTTTTGTATCTTGTCATCTATGGTTGTTTATGGTTAAATCTCAAACTCCTAAGTAACTCATTTAGTTTAACATCATCATACTAAATAATTTTTTCTTAGTAAATTAATAGGATCTACCCCCCTTGTCTTCATTAGGAGTTGAGCCTAAACGGATGAGTCAAGAACAAGGTGACAGCCTTGACTCAAGACTTTCCCCCAAGGACACACCGAGTAGCTTGAATATTTCTGCCACGTCCCCCCCAGGTGTGTGAAAGGTGGCAATAGGTTTATTAGATTGTAAGAAGTCAAGCCAACATTCACATTGAGGACCAGCTAAGCCAACTAACAGATGGGTTTATCAGGCTACTCATCCAAGCCATCTAATAGTTGGGTTTATCATATTGTCCAACCAAGGATCACACATGGAAAAATGCACATCAAGACACATCCAAGACAACACACTAATGGGTTTATAAGGCTATAGGAAGTAAAGCCACCATTCACATTGAAGACCAGCTAATCCAACTAACATATGGGTTTATCAGGATACTCAGCCAATCCATCTCACTACTAGGTTTATCAGGCTACTCAGCTAATCCATCTATAAATTGGGTTTATCAGGTTGTCTATCAAAGGATCACACATGGGAACATGCACATCAAGACACAGCAAATCCAACACACCATTGGGTTTATCAGGATGCTCATCCAAGCCAATATATGATTGGGTTTATCACATTTCCCAACCAATCCAATATACCGTTGGGTTTATCAGGTTGTCAGCCAATCCAATCTATGTTTTGGTTTATCAGGATGCTAAGGAAGTGGAAAGGTAGAATGGATAATGTAGTGACTTATTCATAGAGCTAGGGACCCCTCCACAAGATCTATCTGGCTTGCATCCACAATACCTACACACCCAACATAAGGAAGTATCCCCTTCTCTATTATACAGTCACTCAGGCTATACCTTCCCTTCCAGTGCTCTTCAAGATGTGCATAGAAGATTCACCAGCCACTCTTATCTTTTTGTGAGGTTCCTCTCTTCACTAGATTTATCAAGTCAATTCAGTGTCTCTTCCACTCCTAAGTCTTGCATACAGTTTAGACCCAAACCAGGGCACACATAAAAAAAAACCACAAGGAGACATAGAAACACAGGGCTCCACTCTGTAACATAGACAACCAGTGTCCCATACCACTCTGTAACATAGAGAAACACTACGGAAACATGAAGCAACACTCTATTAGCTCTCGATGCATGAGGAGAAAGAGTCTACATGAGGATAACACTACTGAACAACCCTCCCACCCCGTGACTCTAGATAGTGGAAAAACATAATGAATCGAATATGGAATGGAAGAATGGAAGAATGACCAAAATAATTCTGGGAAACTTAGGAAAAGATGGGATGAGCACACATTCACATGATTTCTTGCTTCAGAAGCAAGAATGTGGATTCCCCAAGGCTACAGATTTGCTCAGACTGCAGGTTGGCTTATTCATGAAACTGACTGCCATGCCTTGCTCTACCCAAGGCATTAACTACCTCAACTACTCTTCTGGAATATTTGAATGATTGAGGACAGATGATGAAAAGGGTAGATGATAGATTATGGTTTCTCTCATTGACATCAGGTATCACCCTATTGGCTCAAGGGTTTGGATAAAACCCTTCCCTATTCCATGTGAAATCATGCCCCCATCTCTTTCGTTGTAGTGCATAGCTAGTTGTGGTATTTTATTAAATTGCATATTTACATGATATCTTCAAAATATAATGTTCCTGACTTAGCACTATAACCATCGGCATCAATCTTGATCGTCAATACAGAAAACACCAAATCAATGGTAGGGCCTTGGCCTTGAACTCCTTACCATGATTTAATACAATATTTACATCATGAACAATTTTAACACTATGGGGTCAAAACTAGGGTATTACATTCCCCTCCCCCTTACATTAGCACTGTCCTCATTGCTCTGCAAAACTAAACAAAAATGGATGTGCCAATCGCATGGAATCGTCCAGCTCCCATGTAGCTTCTTTAGGACCATAGTGCTTCCACTGCACCTTTACCTTTCCAATGTCTCGATTCTGGAGCACTATGACCTTATTGTTAAGGATTTGCAATGGATCATTTTGGAAATCTCCCTCGGGTTCCACCTGAATCACATCCCAAGTTATCACATGGTTAGGGTCATGTATGTATTTCTTAAGCAAAGAAACATGAAAAACATTATGAGCTCTAGTGGTAGTAGGCAATGCAAGTCTATATGAAACTGACCCTATTCTTTCAAGCACTTCAAATGGCCCACATTATCTAGGTGATATCTTGGCACAACTTCCAAGCTTCAAGGAACTCTTCCTTGGCCTCACTCTAAGGTAAACATGATCCCCAATACTGAAATCTCTATGCAGTGTATGCTTGTCTGCATAGCTTTTTTGTCTATCTTGGGCTACTTTCAGGTTCTTCTTGATCTTTTCAACCTCTTGCTCCATTTCCTTGAGCAATTATGGACCAAGCAAAATCCTGTTCACTATATTATCCCTAGTAACTAGTGTCCTACACCTTCTTCCATACAAAGCTCCATATCGACTCATTCCAAATGATGCTTGTTTTCCATTATTATATGCAAATTCTACCAAGTGTAAATAATCCTCCCACCTAGTTGGTTTGTCCATTACATACATGCATAACATCTCTTCAAGCACCTGGTTCACCCTCTCTATTTGTCCATCAGTCTAAGGATGGTATGTGGTGCTAAATTTCAGCTTTGTACCGAAATATGAAAACAAACCCTTCCAAAAATTGGAAGTAAACTTGGTATCCCTGTCAGAAATTATTGCCTTGGGAAATCCATGCAATCTGAAAATATCCTTCGTAAATATTTTTGCAATGGCATCAGCCTTATACATAGAATTGACTGGTATAAAATGTGATGCCTTTGTCAACTTTTCCACCAAAACCATGATGGAATCATGTTGTCTTACAGTCATTGGAAATCCTGTAATAAAATCCATTGAAATAACCTATTGGGTGTTGATTCTCAACCTTCAGTTGCTGACATTTCATACACTTAGAAATATATTCAGCAATGACCTTTTTCATTCATGGCCAAAAATACTGCTTTCTAGCTGTAGCAATTGTTCTCTAATATCCTGGGTGACTAGAATTTGGAACTTGATGGATCCCATCCATAACAATTCTTCTCAAGTCTGCTATATTTGGAATATAAATTATGTTCTTATAAGTAAGAAATTCATCTTCTTCCAATTTATATCCATCATACTTATTTTCAAGGATTTGCTACTACAACTTGTCCTTTATTTGCACATACATTTCATCCTCGGCAATATGATTAATAATATGATGTCTCAAATATGGTTGGAAAGTAATAAGAGAATCCACATTCATTTCATGCACCTTCCTACTGAGTGCATCAACGACCTTCTTTTGTTTTCCTTTTATGTGTTTGATTTCAAAATCAAACTCACAAAAAAATGCCATCCATCTAGATTTCCTAGAATTTAGAGTTCGTTGATCAAACAAGTATTCCAGACCACAATGCTATGTCCTTAGCTCAAATTTACTTCCCATTAAGTAATGTCTCCACATCTTGAGAACATCTACTATGGCTGCAAGTTCTAGATCATGAGTAGCATAACTCTTCTCATGTTCCTTCAAATATCTTGACTCAACATACCACATGGTTGTCTTACATAAGAAATAATCCAAGTCCTTGATTATATGTATTAGTACACACCACAACACCTTTTTCTGGGTGTGCAATTTTTAGAATTGGTGCACTTGTAAGAAGATTCTTCAACTGCCGGAATCTTTCTTCACATCTTGGTGTCCATTCAAACTTTATCCCCTTATTTTGCAAAGTAGTGATTGAATGTGCAACCTCGGAGAATCCTTAAATGAACCTCCTATAGTATCTTGCAAGTCCCATAAAAGATCTCACATCCATCACATTTCTTGGAGTTGGCCGATTCATAATGGCCTCAATCTTTTCAGGGTCCACAGATATACCCTCCTCTGAGATAATGTGACCCAAATAATAAATTTTATATTTATAAAAGTCACATTTGCTCAACTTTGCATACAACTTATTCTCCCTTAGCAATTTCAATTCCATTCTCAAATTTTCTTCATGCTCTTTTTCATTCTTAGAATAAATAAGAATGTCATCTAGGAAGACAAGAAAAAACTTGTCCAGATACTTGTTGAAAACACTATTCATGAGACATATGAATGTATCTGGTGCATTTGTGAGACCAAATGGTACCACTACAAACTCATAGGTTCCATACCTTGTTCTCAATGTTGTCTTATGAATATATTCCTCTTTTATTCTCACCTGATGGTACCCGGACCTCAAGTATATTTTTGAAAATACCTTTCCTCCCCTTGTTTGATCAAAAACATAATCAAATCGAGGTAAAGGATATTTATTCTTCACGGTAACCTTGTTCAAATGTCTGTAATAAATACATAACTTGAGTGTCCCATCTTTCTTTTCATGAATAGAACTAGTGCTCCCCATGGGGACACACTCGGCCTGATATACTTCTTTTCCAACAACTCTCGCAGTTGTATTTTCAGCTCTAGCAATTATAGTGTGCTCATCTTGAAGGGTGTCTTGGACACTAGTGTTGTTCCAGGCACAAGGTCAATTGTAAAATCAATGTCTCTCTTTGGAGGAAGTCTTGGAATCTCATCAAGGAAAACATCCTTGAATTCTTACAATACATGAATGTCCTTCAACCTAGGAGTTTCATTCTCCATTTCCTCCAAAACATGGGCTGCATACAATCTACAACCTTTTCTATAGACCTTCTTCAACTGCACTGTTGAAATATTCCCAACAGAGATCACCTTTGGAATTACTCTTACAACCCTCGGGTTCCCTTCTTCATCCATGCATTCAAATGTCTTATTGTAACAGTTAAGCCTAAATCTGTGTACTTCTAACCATTCCATTCCAATGCAGATATAATAGGAACCAAGTGGTAGAACATTCAGGTCTGCATATGTGACTAACCCATCCATAACCAATGGACATCTTTCTACCACTTTACTAACTTTTCTCTTGGTTCCAGTGGCTAGTCGAACTAGCAATGAATTTTTATGCTTTAATTCTTAAAAGCACAAATATCAACAATTTTAGGAGTAATATAACTGTAAGTAGTTCCAGGGTCAATCAAAACAAAAACAAATTGCTCAGCAATCTTACCTTCAAATTCAACCACAGTTGATTAATGATCTTACCAGCAGTCCTCAAGTGCTGCATAAATTCTAGGGACTGTCCTTTCCACTTGACCCACCGTTTCTGCTCCTTGGATGTTGTGAGATTTCCTTACATACTGTAACTAGAAATATTTCACCTTCTGTAGATAGAAGTTGTTCCTCTGGTCTAAATGGTTCATATCCAAAACAAATGAGTGAACGACAAAGGATGAAGACCCTCCCTAGATGTCGTAGACACCTGGAATGCTTCTTCGATAGTGAACCTATGTTCCTGCAACCAGATCAAACATGCAAACACATCCAAGCTACCAAAACATCATCTACTTATCCATGTTAGTGACTAAGGAATCTAACAACATGTACATGCGAAATCAAAACAACAGTAATGTAGGATGAAAATCATCTTTGCATTAAGATGTATGGAGAATTTTACAACCAATTAAGCCTTAGTGTCGACATGCATCTCCATGAGGCCAACACTTCATCCCCATAAGCTCCAAATTTGTTCTCTATGCTCTCCAATGGCTTGGGCCAAGTGGTCAATCCAACAGCATAACAATACCTCTATAGTTCTCCCCCTCAACCATAGACATGAGCTTGTATTTATAAGAATCAATGGATATGAATGGTTGAGAGATTTGTGGATGAGGTGGCCTCTAAGATCCTATGATGGAGGATATTGAGCTCAACTGACCCACTATGATAGGGATAAGGGAGGAAATGAGGCACATGATCTAGAAGCCTTGAGTAACTTCTTTTTTTCCAATTTTACCCAGAGTACCGCTTTTCTCCTCTTATGATAGAGTGGTTTAGATAAGAAACTATTGTGGACAAAAGGACATAGGCGGTGGCACCGCTTATGGAAAATAGGATACACACGGTGCGAGCAAGGTATTGGTCATGGTTTGCAAGGAAAGCGCAGTGCGAGCAAGGTACCGATCATGGTTTGCGAGGAAAGCGCAGTGCTGAGTATTTTCATGTAAGATTGACAAACAACATGGGGTTTCCACTCTAAATGTTGGGATTAAGGTAAAACATGTAAGTGATCCATATGGGTGTAGGTGGCCACCCACCTATTCCACTGGTTCAAAATAATTTCTCATGTTGACAATTTTCTTGTAATTTTCTTGTAATTTTATGCAATTTTTCGAGTCCTAAACTTCCGGGGCCATTTTGAGGCCGTAAATGATGTTTTTTGGAGATTTGGGACCAAATGGTTGCCATAAATATGCATTTTATTGACCATAAGTTTTAAATATTAGATATACCTTTCCAACGAGCTATCGAACACCCAAATCGGAGATCGTATGCAAAAGTTATGACCCCGGGAAGTTGACTGTTCAACTTACCACCTTGGGGCCGCAAACTTTATGACAGTTCATCTCCTAGGGTTACGTTTTGGACTTTTGGGGTTCTCACCTCATTCTTATTATAAATAGGCCCCTTTGGCCTCATTTTGTATTTATCTTGTCACGAGTGAGTGTAGCCTCCACGTCTCTTCTCAGAGATACAACTACCACCATTCTAGCTACTTTTGTTTTACAGTTTGTTCTATTTCATTCATTTAATAGAATCTGAGTTCACTGTATTACTGTGTTGATCGCCATATATATCTATGCATTTGAATATATATATTCTCTTTCATTTCATTCTCACATAAATCTAAATCAGTAATTCAAAGGTTTTATCACTTGGTGGTGACAGGATTTGGGTATAACACATACCCATTCTCATGCATACAGTTCCTGTGCATATGGTTTCCTCCAAATACCCAACATTGGAGTGGTTCTATTGGATACTTTAGATCTCTCAGCTCGTCTCCCATCATTATGGTTGGCTTAGTCACAACTTGTGATGGATTCCTTTGTTGATTTTGAAAGTGAGAAGGTTTGAAACGTTTCTTACTTTGGTCAAACTTCCCATTCTTCTTGTCCTTCCATGCCTGATGGGAATCAAGTTTTCTTTTGTTCTTATCGTAGCAATACTTGGCCTTCCTTATAGCCTCTTCTAGATTTTGATTTTCATCAAACTCAATCATGTCTTTATATGACTGAGGTAGCCCACTCAAAAAACGTTGATTTTTCACTTTATCATCCCTGATGTCTCTGACATACCTCAAAAGATCCAAGAATTTTTTTGCATATTCTTTCATGGTCAGTTGTCCCAATTTTAGCTCATGGAATTCTTTGATCTTATCATCATAGTAACTATCAGAGAGGTACTTCTGCTTGAAATACTTTTTGAACTGCTTCTACCTGATCATTTTGTCATTGATCGTCTTCACTTGTCTGAGGTGCTCCCACCATATAGATGTTCTTCCATTCAGATTGAAGATGGCTACCCTCGCCTTCATATTTCTCAAATATTCATGGATTTGGAAATACGTTTTCATCTCAAGAAGCCAAGATTCAGCTTCTTGAACAGATTTTCTCTCACCATTAAAGGTAGGAGGCCTTTTATTATTAAATTCATCACATGAAATGTTCTGGTAATTCCTCTTTCTCTTAATCCTACGAGAAGAATAGATTGAACCCCTTATGGATCCTTCAAAGTCAGATGATCCACTAGGAGACATTTTTCTTCTTCTGGAACTGCCCTTACTTCCTTCTAGATCTACTTCCCGATGTCCAAATTTTATCTACCTTTGGATGTCTATCAAACTCTGCAGCATGGATGTGTTTAGCTTATTCTGATCTTCTTGAGTTCTAATCAACCTCTCATTGTCTTCTCTACAACTTTGTAATCCCATCCTTAGGATTCTCATGGTGGCTGCAATATATGAGGGGGTCTCTTGATATCTTGTTCCATTGGATTGTGTTTCATCATTTCCAACTCAAATCCCCCCCCCCCCTAGCATCTACCTCGAGCTCATAGGGATCCTATTCATCATTCATGTTGTTTATTCTCATGGCCAATCCAAAACCAACTTTTCCAACTGCACTATGACTCTGCAAAAATATGTCAATAAACACCATTGTTAACTGTGTGACAATCTGAGAATTTAAAAAAAAAACACTTATCGACTTTTCACTGCAATTTTCTCTCTGCAAAAATATTCATATTAGGCCATTTAGGCCCAATGTTGAAACCAATATCTCTGAAAACTATTCACTTTTCCTATCTAGGCCCAATGTTGTGACCAACATATCTGATACCACACTACCACATCCCCTCCCTGCTAGCATAAATCCAGAAAACAAAACCCAGTCGACAAGGGTTCCCACTCTATCGATGCTCAAATCACCACGATATCCCTGAGCACTGGCCCAGACAGGTTTTACCTTGCTCAAAAACACCCATGAAGTGGATGAAGTCTCACCCAAGATGCTCAAGGGAGTGTTGTCGAAACCAAGTTTCCACAGAATAGAAGAGGACTATGTGCATCACCAAATAAATTACCTATCTAGAAGAGTTGAACAGTTACTTAATCATTAATAGGTCCATTCATCATTTCTACTAGCATATTGCACCATTCATTCCTAACTGAAACAATTATACCATTCTACAAACAGATCTAAATAGATAACATTATTTAAAAGTTGAAAACATCGCATCATAGATCTGTGGCATGCATTTACCATTAGATTGGAGAAATGGTAAGACATAAAAAGACAGAAAAAGATGAAGGAACCAGCAATTCAGATCAACTTTTGTCTGATCATTTACTTCTATGAAATAATTCATAGATTCAAAATAGTTCAAGCTCAGTCCTTTTCCTCTCCAATATCTCTCCCAAGAAATATTTTCCAAACTTAAACTTTCTCCTTCGACTACCCTAACACTTGCAATTCTCTTTCTATATATAGGCTTACGCCTTTATATTCAAGGTCCACTTCTAATCAATTCTTAACCGAATCTACAAAATAATGACCAATATCCACAAAATATGGTCCAAAGCACAAAAAGACACAAAATACATAAAATAATCTATCTTCTGCCTTGTGCACCATCTTTCACTTGTGCAGTGCCTCTGATGCTTGTGTGGCACTCGTGATGTCGCACAACTACTATATCAAAAACCCCTTCCAATAGGCCCCCAACACAATCTTGTGGCTCATCCTTAATCCATGCTTAACCGAACATGGTGAACTCAGCAATCTTGGCTTTGAAATATGCAAACTGCTGAGTTATCACTTTGACCTTCTCCTTACCCGTCCAGTAATCTCCTAGCTCACCTGTAAATAATGGTTGAACAAGTTCTCAACCATCCTTGCAGAAATGTTTGTCTTTCCTTCTTGTGCATCTTGGAGCGCAGAGACATCTTGTACTGATAGTTGTGCTCCAATCTCCTCAAACTCATCTAACTATGCACTGCATCGCTGCTATCTCTCTCTTATGCTTGCGACTTGTTGCTAAAGATCCTTTAGTTTTGGTGCTTTGGTGATCTACATCATACATGACATTTATTTGAGTGATGTCCTCAGTGTAGCCAATTTCTCGTCTGCTTCTTGCAACTGTACAGTCAGTTGCTCTAGTTTTTGTTAGTTTTTCTATCATTTAGCTAGCATAACATTAGGATCTTTAACTGAGAGAATAACAAGTACAGCAATCAAACACAAGAGACAATGAACACAATGTTTATCCTCGGGGAAACCGTAAATGGTGAAAATGCTGCAACTTCCTATGAGAAACAATCAACACCAAAAGTAGAACCCAAAAACAACAAGAGATCTCCCGACATCAGTAACCTTCTTCTTGTCTAGCCACGGTGTCTTCTCCTTCCTCAACTATGCGCTACACTTGAGTGTGTATGAGTTGTGTGATAAATAGAGAGTCTAGCTCTCTATTTATACTAATCCTGACATGACTAAAAACCTACTAGGGTCGACCTCACTAGGAGAATCTAATAACCCTAGTGCCCTGAAACTTTGGGGACTTTAACCCTTAGACAATAGGAGGGTTACCCACAATGACTTGACATGACTTTTTTACATTATAGATCTTCTTGATAGGAACATCGGGGCATGACATGACTCAAGTACATCCCGGAATAAACATCGGGTTACAATATATAAGAAATACAAGTGAAATACATTCTGAAGTTACATATACATCTACACTCCCTCTTAACTAGGAAGGTATTATTTCAACACAATTTTCAGCACAAGTCTTCTTCTCTGTATCTTCTGGATCATCATCAAGTCTTCATCATCTTCATCTTCAAGTCATCTTCATCGTGGGATCTGGATCATCTCTCGATCTGGATCATCACTGGACATCATCACTAGACCTGGATCATCACTGTTGGATCATCATCACTCGATCTGGATCATCACTAGGTCATCATCACAAGTGCTATCTCTTGATTCTTCTCGTCATTGAAATATCTACAGAGCCAACCCTTTTTCATGCTGGATGTACATCTACAGAGCTATTCCTTTTTCATACTGGATGTATCATCACACAAAGCTAGTCCTTTTTCATACTAGATGTGGCATCCACTCAGAGCTAGTCCTTTTTCATACTAGATGAGTCTTCACAGAGCCAGTCCTTTTTCATACTAGGTGTGGGATCCACTCAGAGCTAGTCCTTTTTCATAATAGATGAGTCTTCACAGAGCCAGTCCTTTTTCATACTGGGTGTTGCATCCACATAGAGCTAGTCCTTTTTCATACTAGATGAGTCTTCACAGAGCCAGTCCTTTTTCATACTGGGTGTGGGATCCACTCAGAGCTAGTCCTTTTTCATACTAGACGAGTCTTCACAGAGCCAGCCCTTTTTCGTGCTGGGTGTGGAATCCATACATGCATGTGACAATGGAAGGAACTAATCCTCTCACCATGTCACAACTCTTATATCCGACCATGGAAGGAACCAATCCTCTCACCATGTCGGAAGGGAACAACACTTATATCTAACCATGGAAGGAACCAATCCTCTCACCATGTCAGAATGGAACAACACTTACACCTGATCATGGAAGGAACCAATCCTCTCACCATGTCAAAAGCGCTCAGCATGGACATATCACTTCCTCTTGGGAGGAATCTCAATCCGAAGAACACCAAGCTTCTCCTTGAAGTATTCAAACTTCACTCTAGCTAATGGCTTAGTCAACACATCAGCTATCTGTTCGTCCTTCACAACATACTAGAGCTTCATTGCTCCTCTCTGCACCATATCCCGATACAGTGATACTTGATCTCAATATGCTTCGACTTGTCATGGAATATTGGATTCTCCAACAACTTTACATAACTTTGGTTGTCACAGTATATACAAGTAGCATCTAACTGGAGATCAAATAAATTAGACAGTAGCTTCCTCAGCCATACTGCCTCACAACTAGCTGAACAGGATACAATATACTCTGCTTCAGCTGTACTCAGTGCCACATAGGATTGTTTCCTGCTAAACCATGAGATCATACCTAATCCCATACTAAAGCAACACCCTGAAGTACTCTTCCTATCGATGGCACTTCCAACCCAATCTGAATCAACATAACCCTCCAGGTTAATCTTCTGATCAGTCTTATACTTGATCCCATAATCAACCGTACCCTTTAGGTACCTCAGAATATGCTTTGCAGCAGTCAAGTGAACATGTCTCGGATCTGTCAAGTACTGGCTCAAGGTGTTCACAGCAAAGCAGATATCTAGTCTTGTGTTTTTAAGATACATCAAGGACCCAATCATCTAACAATACATCGTGGCATCAACTATCTTTGATGAAGCATCACTCAATAGCTTCAGGTTTGATGCCATAGGTGTGGTTAATGCCTTGCAGTCCATCATCCCAAATCTCTTTAGGATCTCTACTGCATAATTCCCTTATCCAAGGAAGATTCCATCTGAATTCTGCCACACCTCCATCCCTAGAAAATAATGCATCATACCCAAGTCCTTCATTTTGAACTCAATAGCAAGATTTCCCTTTGTATCAATAATTAACCCATCCATACATGTCACAAATAGATCATCTACATATAGCAGGAGTATCACTGGGTTTCCATCTTCAACCTTGCAGTAAAGGTTGGAATCTGCTTTACTCTCGGTAAATCCCAAACTAGATAGAAAGTTGTCAATTCTGTTGTACCATGTCTTGGGTTCCTGTTTCAAACCATACAGGGACTTCTTCAATATGCACACATGAGACTCCCTGTCATGTGTCTCAAAACCAAGTGGCTGCTCAACATACACTTCCTCTTCTACTGCACCATTCAAGAAAGCAGTCTTGACATCCATTTGGTGTATCTTCCATTTCATCACTGCAGCCAGAGCAAGTACCGATCTGATGGAAGTGTATCTGGATACAAGTGCAAAGTTTTCTTCATAGTCTATTCCTTCTTTCTGTGAGAAGCCACGAGCAATGAATCTTTCTTTATATTTCTCTATGCTTCCGTCTGCAGCATGCTTAATCTTGTAGATCCACTTGAAATTTTCAACTGACCTTCCTTCTGATCTTGGGACAACTTCCCAAACATCATTCTTCATGATCAATTGATATTCTTCGATCATAGCACCCTTCCATTCTTTCTGTTATGCCGCTTCTTCATAATTAGAAGGTTCTTTATCAATGAAGTCACATAGCAATGCTACATAACTGGAACAGGATCTGGTCCTCTTTCTTTCTCTGAGATTCTCTTCTGGAACCCCATATCTTTCTGCATCTTGGATAATCTCTAGTACCCAAGCAATTTTCCTCTTGTGAGGATTCTTCTATTGAGGTGGATCTACAGGTCTTTGTGTTTCTTCATATTCTTGATCTTCTTCTTGAGTTTCTTCATACATGATTTTATCATGAGTTCTGGGAGCTTGTGCTTCTTCAAGTTCTTCAATAGGTTTCTTTCTGGATTTGATGTAGGCTAAATATTCATCAAATGTTACATCCCTGCTGATATCAATCTTCTTGAACCCTGGGAAGTATATTCTATAAGCCTTCGAGCTTTCAAAGTATCCCACAAATATACCCTTATTTCCTAAAGGATCTAATTTTGTTCTCTTCTCTCTTGGAATGTGTATGTACATAGGATAACCGAATATTCTGAGATGGCTGACTTCTGGTTTCTTACCAAAGAAGACTTCTTCAGGAGTCTTGTTCTCGAGTGCCTTGTATGGAGTACAGTTTTGTACATACACTGCTGTTCTAGCTGCTTCTGCCCAAAGATGCATAGGAAGATCTTGATCATGAAGTATAGCTCTTGCAGCTTCCATGATAGTTCTATTATTTCTTTCTGTAATTCCATTATGTTGTGAATTATAAGGAGTGGACAACTCCCTCTTAATCCCTAAGTCTTTACATAGTTCCCTGAACTCATTCGAAGTGAATTCTCTGCCATTGTCTGATCGAAAATCTTGATATTCTTTTTAGTGTGGTTCTCGATCAAGTCTTTGAATTCATTGAACTTGCTGAATACTTCATCTTTATTCTTCATGAAGTAAATCCATGTCTTCTTAGAAAATTCATCAATAAAAGAAATATAGTATGCATACCCGCTTAGAGAACTTGATGACATTGGTCCGCACACATCGGAGTGGATGATTTCCAAGATTCCTTTTGCTTTTCTCTCTCTACTTGGAAATGTCTTCTTTGTATTCTTTCCTTTCGCACATCCTTTGCAAACCCCTTCATGTTTTTCTTGAATTTTTGGAAGACCTTCAACAGCTTTACTTGCAAGTGGTAGTGCTCTGTAATGCACATGTGCAAGCCTTCTATGCCAAAGTTCATGTGGTTCTACTGAGTCATGAACCAAGGCTTTTTCTGGTTGGCCCTTCAGTTTGTATAGTCCTCCTTCTTGTTCCCCAATCACTATTGCATCATCAAAAGTCTTTCCCTTTGGCCACATAAGAACTTGGCCATCTACAAAAGAAACCCTCATTCCTTTTGCATCCAATGCAGATAAGGAGAGGAGGTTCTTCTTTAGTCCTGGAACAAATAATACATTCTTCATATTCAAAGAATTTCCAAAGTCTAGTATGTAGGACGACTCACCACTACCTTTTATCGGATACTGGTGGTCATCCCCAAGTTTCACCTTGTGAGGTGACTCATGTTCAGATAGCTTCACAAATGAATCTTTGAATCTTGTCATGTGCTTGGAAGCACCACTATCTATGAGCTAATCATTGCTTCCATGTGAAACAGTTCCCATAAGAGCGGAGATCAACACATATTCTTCATCACTTGAAGAATCACTTTCTTGTCTGGCTCTCTTTGTGGAATGTTCATCATCCTCTGTAGCATGAGCATGATGTCTTCTATTGCTTCCCTTCTTCTTCTTTAAATTCCCTTTGTTAGGGTATAATTTGGATATGTGACCTTTCTCATCACATGTGTAACATCTAACAGTAGCCCAATCTCTTCTAGAGTGATAAGGATTACCTTTGGAGTGATGATTGTCCCTTTTGGTTTTCTTGGTGTGGGTGGTAAGAGCTTGATCTTCACTTCCCATGTTTTCTTCTCGAGCTACTATCCGAGCTTATTCTTGAGATAATTATTCCCATAGTCTGTTGAACTTGACTAACTTCTTTCTGGCATAGATCCCTTGAATGAAAGAGTCCCATGATCTAGGGAGACCATTCAAGGTGGTCATCACAATTTCTGCATTTTCCACTTCTTCATCTACTACTTCGAGTTGCTCCTTGATCTGAGAGACCCTTGTAAATTAATATTGAATAGTCTCAGCATTCTAGATCTTTACATTCTTCAATTGGTTTCTTAGAGTCATCTTCCTGTTTATGTTCTTCCCTTCAAACAATTTGGTTAGGGTATCAAACATAGCTTTAGGTGTCTTGAGGGAGGACACCTGTGGTATGAGGTGATCCTTGATAGAATCAGCAATGATTCTCTTTTCCATAACCATCTTCTTCTTATGTAAGGCCTTATCCTCATCTCCCTCTGGAATTGGAACCTCCACACCGATATAGGAGTCCAACTCATTTTCTTCCAGGACCAGGGAGATTCTATACTTCTGGGCTCGGAAGTTATCAGCTCCCTCAAGCTTTTCATCAATATTGGTATGATGAGACATCTTATACTGAGAACCTCAAATGGAAATACAAAATATTTAGATCTTACGAGGTCAATATGTTGGATCTGAATTTGGAGCTGAAATCTTGCGGTGCTGGTTCAATAGAAAATTAGGGTTTTTCTTTTCCAAATTTGTGTCCACCCAAATGCCTTGAAATTTATCCCTAACTTCGATTTTGGGGAGGATATCAATCCAGGCCTGGGATCACTGAAAATTTTATCTTCTGTGAAAAGCCTTAATTTTCGGCAGTAGTGTAGGGTCCAAAACTGAAAAATATCAGAATTGGATTCTGCTTCGATAGAAAGATGCAACCTAAGGAGGAGAGTTGTTCCACCTTACTTTTGCTGAAAATATATGGAGGAATATCCACAAAATATGAATCCCTAGTTCCCACAGCTGCACAGTGTCTTCTTCTCAGGTTAGCTCTGATACCACATTATTTTTTCTATCATTACGCTATCATAACATTAGGACCTTTAACTAAGAGAATAACAAGTACAGCAATCAAACATAAGAGACAATGAACACAGTGTTTATCCTCGGGGAAACCATAAATGGTGAAAACCCCACAACTTCCTATGAGAAATAAGCAGCACCAAAAGTAGAACCCAAAAATAGCAAGAGATCTCCCAACAGCAGTAACCTTCTTCATGTCTAGCCCCGGTGTCTTCTCCTTCCTCAACTATGATCTACACTTGAGTGTGTATGAGTTGTGTGATAAATAGAGAGTCCAGCTCTCTATTTATACTAATCCCGACATGACTAAAACCCTACTAGGGCCAACCTCACTAGAAGAATCTAATAACCCTAGTGCCCCGAAACTATGGGGACTTTAACCCTTAGACAATAGGAGGGTTACCCACAATGACTTGACATGACTTGTTTACATTATAGATATTCCTGATAGGAACATCGGGGCATGACATGACTCAAGTACATCCTGGAATAAACATCGGGTTACAATATATAAGAAATACAAGTGAAATACATTCTGAAGTTACATACACATCAACAGTTTTTCATCCTGCACTATATTGCCCCAAACTTGTTTAGTGGCATATGTGACTTTCTTCGCATATTGTTCTAACTCATCAAGTTGTTTGGCCATCTCTTATATCTCGTCCTTTCTTGCAACTATGTGTTATGGTGGTGTGTAGGGGTGTATCAAAGCATCCAAAATGTTGGTTTCTCTCTATAGCTACGCAATCACAAGTCCAAGTTTCTTACCTTTGGCTACCATATCCAACTGTGCGGTGCTCTCCAAGACATGCTGAAAGGAATATGCCAGTGTTGCTTCCAACTTATCATGTGCTTTCTTCAAGACCTTGATCTCCTGTGCTTTGTATTCAGTCACCTTCTGCTTAGCTCGGTGCAATTCTTCTACTTCATTTTTCGTTGCTTCTTCTTTCTCTTGTGGCCATGAGTACTTGTCGCTTATATGCTTCTCCCTATCGTCCAACTCCTAGTTGGTGACCCTCTGCATGTGTACTAAATTCTAGGTAGACAATATGTTGATATCCAATGCAACATTTTACAGCTTCTAGAGGGAGGTATTCAATTCCTCCCATCCGGCATCAATCGCAGTTGGGGGAATTTGAATATTCCTGGCCAGTAGCTCAGTGTTGATTGATGTGTACTCCTATGCAGTTGTGCTCTCTAGTGCTTGTTTCAAAACAACATTGTAAATAGAATCCAATTTAGCTCTTACCTCGATGAAACCTTTCTATTCTGATTTCTTCATTTCATTTCCAACTGCATCAGTCGCATCATTAACAACCTTGACAAGTTGGTTCAGTTCTACTTCCATTGTTGATACGGTGTTGTTGCTCGTAGCCTGATCTATGTTCCTTTTTTCTCTTATTTCCCATAGTATGCGTTGCACTTCTAGGTTAGTGTGTGTCTTTGTCGAGGATTCATCATCTGATTGTGGGTCATCTTTGTGCATGAGGTC
Source organism: Pseudotsuga menziesii (assembly GCA_001517045.1). NCBI lineage: Eukaryota > Viridiplantae > Streptophyta > Pinopsida > Pinales > Pinaceae > Pseudotsuga > Pseudotsuga menziesii. Next base: position 39,639 of record LPNX010185715.1, on the reverse strand, counting down.
CTTAGGTGCATCCATTGGGGTTTTTGTCGAGACCTATGCTATACTAACCAGTTCTCGCCACTATGTGGCCCAACTATTAATTACTGCCTCCAGTTCTGTATTAGCCTCTTTATACCTCATTGGTGTCCATTTCTCGGTAGGGTCCCGCTGCACTTGAACATAAACGGTGTGGGGTCCAAATCCAAAACATGCAATTCATTGATATTTTGTCACAACTTCCTCCATCATTCTTGGAACTTTTATCGTTGCTGCCTGCATCGCTTCCTAGTAAATCCAAAATTGCATATAACTGTCTCCGATTCTTTCCTCTTCTTTAACCCACCATAATTTCTGGTATCTTGCACCCTTGCACACTTCTACTGCTTTGACGGTCATCCCATGGTAATCCTCTGGCTCCATCCAAGCTACCAGTGCAATCAAAATGAGGAGCCAACTACATGTAAATGATTTTGCACCCACCTGTGCGGTCGTGGCATCCTCCATTAGCTAGTTCATCAGAAAAAGGACCAATCCATTTGTGTGCCTTGTGCACACAACTCAGCACATGCAATCACCCCAGAATTACATTGAACCGTGTGATTCTTCCTTACTACTTTACTAGCTAGAATCCAGGAAGCAATATAGACCACGTGATCGTTTATGTTATCAATGTGGTAGGCCCTCCCGCCGCACTCTAGAGCATAGAACTTCTTCAGGGTCATTCCCAGCTTCCTTTCATTATCTTGTCCTTGGATATAGTGTGAGGGTTCTAGCCCATCCTTGGGTAGCCCTATTATTGCTGAAATCAACTCCACCGTGATTGCACATGGTTCATCGAACCATAAATACCCACCATGAAAACACGCCAAAATTTGTTTCACACATGCATTCACCTTATTTAGTCACTCAAAGTGCGGCATATTAATTAACCTGAGCAAGCCATATTTGTCCAGTCCACTTTCCCAGTCCTACAGAATGCGCTCTATCGGGGCACCTTCTACTGCTACTATTAGGTGATATGGCTCCTTTTTGATATTCATGAATTCTTCTTTGCAGAATTTCCTATTATACTATACGAGTGGTTGACAATATTGGTGACTAGAAAGGAAAATTACCAAAGAAGAGAAGCTATTGAATGTAGTGATCAATTGGTTCATGAGGTAACCAGTGTAAGTAACGATATCTCTAGAGATGTTGATTTTTGGTTTGATAGTATCTTGCAAGGCTACATTACAGAGTTCATGGTAGACACTATAACTTCATATAGTGAGGCAGAAAGAAATTTTTTCCAAGGACCCTGACGAAGGTATCTTCTATCTATCAGTGCATGGATCAAGATGCTCGCCTATGAGAAGGGTATTTTGCAATTGAGTAGTTGAGTCATGTGCCCGTGAAGGAGGCTGTGTCGCAGATGACCTATTAAGAAAATGGGAGAGGGTGAGCTAAGATCTTATTTGGGAGTATAGAAGATGCACTAGAGGTGTGATTCCTAAGGAGTGGAAGGAGATTTAGATCAGGGAAAAGAAGAAAAACTGAAAGAGGGCAACAAAACTTTACTCTGTTCGAGGACAGTGAACACGAACTTTGGTCACATGAAGATGAAGGGTCTTGCGATGAAAAGGAGGACTATAACCCGATTTCGGAAGGACTAGAGGACTTTGAAGACTCTATTAAGACACCAAGTTCAGGACACAATTACATCACACCAACAATATCCCCAGAGGTAAGATCTAGATCCTCATCCCCAGAGAGGACTACTAATACTGAACATGTTGGTACTGCAACCAATACACCGAAAGGTATAGCACCTTTGAACCCTTTACCAGAGAACCTCGATGCCAAATCAATGGTTGGGGCGGACATTTGGCTACCCATATTCAATGGAAATGGTGTAGAAGATCCAGAGTAGCATTGGTTCCTCTGTGAATCTGTTTGGATGGTTCAGCTGGTCCATAATGCATACATAAAGAAGGCACAAATGATCACGAATCTGAGGGGTCATGTGCTAGATTGGTTTATGAATTTTTGTACTGCATCGGTGGGAACACTGCAGAAGACTTTGGATGATATTCGAGCTGCAATGATCTCTGAGTTCAGAAAACCGAAGTCTAAGTCACAATGCATCACTGATATTGAGGAGATAAAGCAAGCACTGGAAGAATTAGTATGGGACTTTGATTAGTGGTTTAAAACTTTGATGGCCAAGGTAAGTTTCCAAATGTTGGGTGTACATCATAAAGAGTGGTTTATTGCTGCACTATTACCACACATGCAAGGGTCGTTAATGCAACAAAATATTGAATCATGGCCAGAAGAGTTGGAGTTAACAATGAAGCTAGAGGCCTCTCCCATTGGTGACGGTGCCATAGGAATGGTACAGATCCAGTCACAGTTGGCTAATCTAACAACATAGCTTCAGGACATCAAGAAGGGTAAGGAAGCACAAGAATATTTATGGTGCATGAAATGCAGAATAGATGAGAACAACAAGGATAATTGCCCAAACTTCATGAACTATATCGCGTCAGGTGCACCAAACCCATTAAATGGCCACGCTTAATCGGACATGGTGAACTCAGCAATATTGGCTTTGAAATATGCAAACTACTGAGTTATCACTTTGACCTGTTCCTTGACTCGTTTAGTAATCTCATTAGAGGAATTTTGAGGTCTAAAATGGGCCTCCTAAGGAAAATAATAAAATAATAGTTAAAATAATAAAATAATATTCATTAATTTTGGAGGAAAAAAGAAAAAAACTACATTTTGTGTTCGTATTTTCAACATATCTCCCTGTGTTTCTACTCAAATTTCAATCAAGAGAGCTCATTGGATGTGGAATTTGATTCCACATCCAACGAGTACCCACACTACATACTTTTGATAGACCTTGATACCCCAAAAACAAGAAATACCTGGAAAAACAAGATGATGATGTCATCACAGGTTTTTAGGTATTTCTTGTTTTTCGGGTAGCAGGGTCCATAAAAAGTATGCAGTGTGGGTATTTGTTGGATTCAGAATCAAATTCTACATTCAACGAGCTCTCCCAATCAAAATTTGAGTAAAAAAATAGGGAGATATGTAGAAAATATGAACAAAAAAAGTAGTTTTTTTTATGATAAATATGTCAATTCAACCATTATGGTTGACTCATTTTATTGGAATTCTATTGGTTCTTTAACTCTAACTCACAAGAACTTATTATCGGTGCATTTTATTATAAGGCCCATTTTAGACCCCAAATTTCCTCTAATGCCTACCTCACCTATAAATCATGGTTGACAGAGTTCTCAACCATCCTTGCAGCAATGTTCGTCTTTCCTTCTTGTATGGCTAAGAGCGCACAGATGGCTTGTACTGATAGTTGCGCTCCAATCTCCTCGAACTCATCTAGTTGTGCACTATGTCTCTACTATCTCTCTCTTACACTTGTGACTTGCTACTAAAGATCCTTTAGTTTTGGTGCTTTGTTGATCTGCATCATAAATGACATTTCTTTGAGTGATGTCCTCAGTGTAGCCAATTCCTTGTCTGCTTATTACAACTGGGTAGTCAGTTTCTATAGTTTTTCATCCTACACTATTTTTCCCCAAACTTGTGTAGTGGCATCTGTGACTTTATTGGCATCCTGATCTAACTCATCAAGTTGTTTTTCTAGCTCTTATATCTCGTCCTTTCTTGTAGCTATTTGTTCTGGTGGTGTGGATGGGTGTATCAAAGCTTCCAAAATGTTAGTTTCATTATGTAGCTGCGCAATCACAGCTCCAAGTTTCTTTGCTTTGGCTACCACATCTAGCTATACAGTTCTCTACAAGACATGCTGACAGGCATCTTCTAGTTCCACTTCCAACTCCTCGTGTGCTTTCTTCAATACCTCGATCTCCTGCTCTTTTTCTTCAGTCACCTTATGCTTAGCTCGACGCAATTCTTCTACTTCATTTTTCATTGCTTCTTCTTTCTCTTGCGACCATGAGTACTGATCGCTGATATTCTTCTCCCTATCGTCCAACTCTTGGTTGGAGAACCTCTACATGTGTACTAAAGTGTAGGTAGACAATCCGTTGATATCCAATGCAACATTCTATAGCTTTTACAGAGAGGTATTCAATTCCTCCCATCCATCATCAATCGCATTCGGGGGAATTTGAACATTCCTATCCCGCGGGTCGGTGTTGATTGATGCGTACTCCTACGCAGTTGTGCTCTCTAGTGCTTGTTTCAAAAAAACATTGTAAATATAATCCAATTTAGCTCTTAACTCGGTGAACCCTTCCTATGCTGATTTCATCATTTCGTTTGCGACTGCATCAATCACATCATTAACAACCTTGACAAGTTGGTTCAGTTGTGCTTCGTTTGTTGATACGGTGTTATTGCTCGTAGCCTGATCCATGTGCCTTTTTGCTCTTATTTCCCATAGTATGTGTTGCGCTTCTGGGTTAATGTGTGTCTTTGTCGAGGAGTCATCATCTGATTGTGGGTCATCTTTGTGCATGGGGTCCTCAAGTGCATCCGTTGGGGTTTCTGTCGAGACCTATGCTATACTAACTGGTTCTCACCACTTTGTGGCCCAACTATTAATTACTACCTCCAGTTCCGTATTAGCCACTTTATACCCCATTGGTGTCCATTTCTTGGCAAGGTCCCGCTGTGCTTGAACATAAACAGTGTGGGGTCCAAATCCAAAACATGCAATCCACTCATATTTTGTCATGGCTTCCTCCGTCATTCTTGGAACTTTTACCATTGCCGCCTGCAGCGCTTCCCAGTGGATCCAAAATTGGATCAAATTGTCTACCATTATTTCGTCTTCTTTAACCCACCATAAGTTTTGGTATCATGCCCTTGCACACTTCTACTACTTTTACGGTCATCCCCTGGTAATCCCCTGGCTCCATCCAAGCTACCAGTGCAATAAAAATTAGGAGCCAACTGTATGTAAATTATTTTTCACCCGCCTGTGTAGTCGCAACATCCTCCATTAGCTGGTTCATCAGAAAAAGGGACCAATTCATTTGTGTGCCTTGCACACACAACTCAACACATGCAATCACCCCAGAATTACATTGAACCGTGCAACTCTTCCTTACTACTTTACTAGCCAGAATCTAAGAAGAAATACAAACCGCGTGACCATTTATTTTATCAATGTGGTAGGCCCTACCATCGCACTCTAGAGAATAGCACTTCTTTAGGGTCATTTCCAACTTCCTTTCATTATCTTGGCTATGGATATAGTGTGAGGGCTCTAGCCCATCCTTGGGTAGACCTATTATTGCTAAAATCAAATCCACCATGATTGCAACCGGTTTGTCCAGCCATAAATACCCACCATGAAAACACGCCAAAAGTTGTTTCACACATGCATTCGCCTCAGTTGGCTGCCCAAAGTGTGGCATATTGATTAAATTGAGCAATCCATCTTTGTCTAGTCCGCTTGCCCAATCCTGCTGAATGCGCTCTATCGAGGCACCTTCTACTACTACTATTAGGTGATACGAATCCTTTGTGACATCCTGTAATGCAAGCAGGTCGTGGTCTTTGTATCTCAGTTGCATCAATGTAGGAAAAATGTCAGAAGTGCATACCATCCCCTGTGGTATTGCCAACATCATGATATTGTATCTTTGATTCTTTGTGTGTTTCTTGGTCTAGGCCCTACGGACCAGGAATACTAGGAGGAATGTGCCCAAGGATGTCCTTGATAGACACCCATGTTTTAATAGTACATTCCATTACTCCAGGGCTCAACAGCCCGGCCTTTGCAGTGTTTTCCTCGTATTTCCTTGTAGTTGGTATGGTTTGTCTCTTCTGTGATGATGGAGAAATAGGATTTTGTGCCTTCCTCTTTGTTGATGAGCCAAATTGCATGTTGGATGCTTATTCATCAATTGTAACTGGTCTGAGTAGTGAGTCTTACTCACTCAAAATTTCCATGGTGTATTGGTCTCTCTGCATGCCATCCCAATTCCCTTCTAGACTTACTAAGCTCACACCCTCTCTGGGCTTAGCGACTTCCATAATATTCTCAAGTTTCCTCAATAGATCTCTCGATAACTTAGTAACTCTGCATCTCAATGTAACCTAGCTCTGCATAATGTTGTCTTCTGACCATAGCAGTTTTATTCTTATAGTGCCAACTCAACTTCATACTTCATCATTATGATTTCAATTCAATCATCATGATCAAATTATTCATTAACTACCTGAATCTGTTGTCGATTATGTTAACCCAACTGTCGGATCTTCCATTATTACATGTCGCTTCCTCGAGCGTCGTTGGTTAACTACTTTAACTGTCCTTATTGATTACTGATTTGACATTTGCTCATAGCCCTGCGGCTGTTGTAGCATGACCTCCTACTTGCACTACTAACTCCTACTCATGTGCCACTACTTCCTCTTGGTGCACCTACCCTTTATGCATGATCCAATCTACTGCTCTTTTTTTTTCATAGTGCCTTAAGCACCGCATGGTTCCATCCATGTCCTATAGGGCTTCAATCAGCTATCGTTCACTAGCTTCGATAGCATTGCTCCATCTAATTGCTGTAGTTGAATTGCGCCTCCACAAGTAATAGAATTAATAAGGTATGGACCTAACCAATGCATCTGTAACTTACTTGCATGCTTCATGAAATTGCTCTCATACAACAACACCAAATCTCCTTGCTAAAATTGTTTGTTCTTGATGTGGCTATTGTGCCAATCCTTCTGTCAATCCTTGTCGACGCACTGATGGAAACTTGCTATAAAGTGGTCCTCCTCAATTTGTATCAACTATTCCACGTGCTATTCTAGTGTTTCTTCATCATCCATGCCTGTCGCTGCGACAATGCATAGACTGGGGACAATGTACTCCATAGGCATGACTTCCTCTTGTCTGTACACCAATTTGAACAGTGTTTTCCCTGTTAGTCTCTTGCAAGTGGTGCAATATGCCCATAACACCATCGAAATATTCAAGTCCCAGTCATCACGATTAGCATTAAATACCTTTATAAGCGCATGCTACAATATTTTGTTGAAGGATTCTACTGTCCCATTCTACTGTGGATGATATGGGGTAATTTTCTTATGTTGTATTTGCAACTCCTCTGTCAGCACGCTTACTGTGCAATTGATGAATTGGTTTCCCTAGTCACTCATCAATATCCTTGAACATCCAAACAGGGTCACAATGTTGTCAAACAAGAATATTGATGTTGTTATGGTGGTACAATCCATGAATGTTGGGATAGGAAAGGAGCGCAAGAAAGAAGTTCATGTGCAAGCAAAGGTACATCGCGCATGCGACAGGAAGGAAGGAAACGGACCAGCGCAAGCGGAATAAATATGCACATGATGGAGGAAATGCAAGCGTATAGGGGTACAGGTGATAAAGGTCGAAAATAGATAGGTAAATATCGTGGTTGTCAAATACGTCGTATGCCTACGGCCATGCACGTATGGGAGAATATTTGTAAGTCAGACCAATACTACCTTGTGTCAGTCCATGACAGCCTATTCTGATGGCTAATCATGACCTGTAACTGATAGGCAGTATGTAGCCGAATTTGAGTCATATGATAGAAGATATAAATAAGAACAACCCATTCTGTATAAGGGTTGGTTGTTGTCAATTTTGTCATTGGTTGTTGATTATTAGTCAGTCGTTGGTTGTCCAGATCCAAGGACGCCATTTTTACTACATTTTGAGGTAGAATAGAAGAGGACAAGACTCTGAGAAGATTCTAGTAGTAGTATAGGGTTGTTGATCCAAGGATCTTTCAGTTGTGTGCACAGACTGCTAGGAGTGGAAGGAATCTGCAGCTGAGTGTGCAGAAGGTAGATAGAAGATTCGATCCATGTTGTGTGCAGATTAGTAGGAGTAGATAGAAGAATAAATTGGAGACCATGAGAGCAAGAAGTCTAAGTTATAAATACATATCATAAGATTAGTCTGTAAGTCACAGGCTGCAAGGTGCTATATCCATTTCTCATGCCAGATGAAGAGCACCTTGGTTGTTTTTCCCAGATGGGTTTCCACGATATTCTGTGTGTTTAAATGGTTGATTGATGTTGTGCTTGTTGATGTGAATGGTTTTATTTGCTTAGTGTATGATAATGAGATATTGTTGAATGCTTGGTACCATATTGTTAACTAGTAAATGAATAAGTGCTAAAGAATTGTTGGAATGCGCAAGCAAGCTGTAGCTAATTCCTTAAGTTGAACCATAAGTTGCAAGTGACCTGTTAGTTGAAAGGATCAACTGCGTCACATAAGTTGTGTCATTTGTTAAGGTTAAAGACTAGGTCGTGTTGCACGTGCTGACATACCATTGTGTTCAGTCTGGAAGGAATCGTCCAGCCCTCTAAGTTTCCCTCATCGAGGGTCTTGGTCATATGCCAAGGTACTATAATCCCTTGCCAACTGCAAAAACATGGTTCTGGAAGTTACCCATTTGATATCTCAGGTGATACTACGCCTGCCATGTGGGTGTTGCCAATGGAGTTACTCTGTCGAGCCTATGTCTTGTGATTTATTTTTGGTGTTGTGGTGATGTTGAACCGTGGGTCAAGATAGAAAGGTGAAAGAAGAAAACAAATGCTTCCGTTGTTGAGACCCTTAATCGTTTGAGTCAAGGGAAATGTTGTGGCATTCAATGAAGAAAGAGATAGAATATTAGCTGGACTCTAAAACGCTAGCATTTGCACAAGAGGAAAGCATAGGAACATGACTAAGTGTAGAGATCTGGGTAGACGAGTATATATATTCTGAAATTCATGAAGTCTTCTTTGCAGAATTCCCTGTTATACTATATGAGTGGTTGACAATATTGGCGACTAGAAAGGAAAATTTCCAAAGAAGAGAAGTTGTCGAATGGAGTGATCAGTTGGTTCATGAGGTAACTAGTGTAACTAATGATATCTCTATAGCTATTGATTTTTGGCCTGACAGTATCTTGCAAGGATACATTACTGAGTGTGGGTAGACACTATAACTTCATATAGTGAGGCGGAAAGAAAATTTTTCCAAGGACCCCGATGAAGGTATCTTCTATCTATCAGTGCATGGATCAAGATGCTCGCCTATGAGAAGGGTATCTTGCAGTTGAGTAGTTGAGTCATGTGCCCATGAAGGAGGCTATGTCATAGACGACCTCTTAAGAAAATGGGAGAGGGTGAGCTAAGATTTTATCTAGGAGTATAGAACCTGAACTAGAGGTGGGATTCCTAAGGAGTGGAAGGAGATTTAGATCAGGGAAAATAATAAAAATCAAAAGAGGGAAACAAAACTTTAGTCTATTCAAGGAAAGTGAACACGAACTTCGGTCACACGAAGATGAAGGATCGTGCGATGAAGAGGAGGACTATAACCCGATTTTAGAAGGACTAGAGGACTCTGAAATCTCTATTGAGACACCAAGGTTAGGACACATTTACATCACACCAGCAATATCCCCATAGGTAAGATCTATAGTCTCATCCCCAAAGAGGACTACTAATACTGAAAACTCTAGTACTGCGACCAATACACCAGAAGGTATACCCCCTTTGAACCCTTTACCAGAGAACCCCGATGCCAACTCAATGGATGGGGTGGACATTCATTACGCATGTTCAATGGAAATGGTGCAGAATATCCAGAGTAGCATTGGTTCCTCTGTGAATATCTTTGGATGGTTTTGCTAGTCCATAATGCAGACATAAAGAAGGCACAAATGATCACGACTCTGAGGGGTCATGCACTAGATTGGTTTATGAATGTATGTACCACATTGGCCAGAACACCACAGAATACTCTGGATGAGATCCAAGATGTAATGATCTCTGAGTTCATAAAACTGAATTCTGATTCGCAGTGCATCACTGAGATCAAGGAGATAAAGAAAGCATTGGAAGACTTGGTATGGGACTTTGACCAGTGGTTAAAACTTTGATGTCCAAGGTAAGTTTCCAAATGTCGGGTGTACAACATAAAGAGTGGTTTATTGTTGCACTATTACCACACATCCGAGAGTTGTTAATGCAACAAAAGATTGAATCATAGACAGAAGCGTTGGAGTTAGCAATGAAGCTAGAGGCCTTTCCCATTAGTGACAGTGCCGCAGGAATGGTACAGATTCAGTCACAGTTGGCTAATCTAACAATATAGCTTCAGGACATCAATAAGAGTAAGGAAGCACAAGATATTTATGGTGCACAAAATGCAAAACCGATGAGCACACCAAGGATAATTGCTCGACCTTCATGAACTATATCGCGTCAGGTGCACCAAACCCATTAAATGGCCAGGGGCTACCATGTTGTCACATATGTCAGTCTAGAAGGCATCGTAATGAGGAGTGTTTATATTTGCAAAAGGTTGTAAGTACCCCAAAAAAACTCTTTTGTAAATTTTGTAAGTCAGTGGGATGAAGAAAAATATTGTAGAGCATACCATCTCTTGAAATAAAATATTGTTTACACCTACTTAATGAAAAATGAGGGACTCGCTCAGGCTGAGCCAGTGCAAGAATTGTATCATCCTATGCAATTCCCACCCAATCAATACAAAAATTATTATCAACCTCATTACACGCCTCAACATCTGTACGCACAACAAAATCACTACCAGCAGAACTAGTACCCACCACAACAACCACACCCGCAGGGAAGGGATGGTGTGAACTTTAGAAGAAGAGGTGGAGGAGGAGGACTTGGTATAAGAAGAGGTCAATTTATGTGCTATAACTATGGACAGCCAATTCACTATACCAGAGATTGTTTAGAACCTATAAAAACATGCTCATAATGTAAGGGACAAGACCATAATGTGGAGCAATGTCCTCAATTGATCACAAAATGGGAATCAAGGATTATCGCAGGACCTAACCCTGTGCATAATGAAAACCAAAATCCTAACATGAATGTTTATATGATTTCAGATGAACCATGAGATCCAAATGTCGCTATCGTAACACAAGGAGGGGTTGCAACTAGAGCTGATCAGGATAAATCACAAGAACAATTGCAATCGCAGGTACGACCTGTGACACAGAATCAAGTATCATTTGACATTAAGGAACAAAAGAAAGTATTCTTGGAGGTACAACTAGATTTTGTAGAGTTGTCGAAACTATCAACGTCAAAAGAAGTAAAGCAGATGCCTAAACGATTTCAGCACATATTTCAGAAGAATGTCCCACAAAAGGTTAGTAAGCACAAATCCTTTTTGTCAAGTTGTATAATGCTAATACAAGATAAATATGCTATTGTAGAACTACAAGCAATAATATAAGAGATACCCATAGAGCCATGACCTGAAAAGAAAGTTAACCAAGTGAAAAGGAAGTTTAAAACTGGCCATGAATTAAGAATGACTACGCAGATAGGCGACTATGACATGGATTACATCATTTTAGACCTGGGTTCTGATGTCAATATTTTGACACGACAAACCTGGAAAAGTATGGGAAAGCCACACTTGGACTGGTCCCTTATCTAGCTGCGACTTGTGAATCAAGCGAAGGTCCTACCCATTGGCTAGTTGAGTTAGTTCCATGTCGACATTGAAGGATTACGCACATTTGCAGACTTTGAAGTCATTAATATTGTTGATGAAACAAACCCATATCCCACATTATTGGGAATATATTGGGATATAGACAACCATGTGGAAATTGAACCCAAGTGATAGAACAATTACACTCACAAAATTGCTAATCAAACATGCAAATTTACCAACAAAGGAGACTGAAATTGGAGCATCACACTAATCTGTATTGAATAAGTGTACAATTGCCAACCTTATAAATTCAAAGGCTGCTGAAATATATAATTGCATGATATATTTGAATGCATAAGGATGCCATTCGAAATAGTCAAAAAGTAGGCTTACTAAATCTAGTCAAATCCCCCATAGGTGCATAAAGCAATTTCCAAATCCACTTAAAGGTTCATGAATTGGGAAGGTCAAGTAGGCAAGATAATAAGGGATGGAAAGACAACTCATACATGGTTTTATCAAGAGAAAAGGATGGAGGATGATGAGGGAAAAAAATAAGTCAACTACACCTAGTCTTACTTTCCCTTTTGCCTTATTTCTCAATAAAACAGGAAACTTTAGCAGAAAAAGAAAATATACACTTTGGAGGATCTAGAATAAAGAAAAAATGCTAAATATGGTTTCCAGGAGGTTTCCCAAGCACTCCATGACTCATTTTTAGCAATTTTGACTTCTATGGCATGTGGAAGACAACTTGGATAGAGTGGAATATGGGAAACTAGGAAAATAAGACAAAAATGAATTAATTAATGTCTAATGTAGGTAACTATGGGTTGATTATTCTAACACCCCCCCTTAAGCCTGACTTTATGAGTAAATATCAGAAAACTATAGGGCCTAGCAACAAGGCTTAGTCACCCTTTACATACTGCATGTCCATTTAACTAAGGAAAGAGGCAAAAACCCAGTCAAAAAATCCTCCCTTAAACATGGACAGTAAAACAAAATTTGAAAATCATGTCATCAATCATGCTTCACAGCATGATCAGCAATTCCCAGTAGTGATTTGAGATTTCTGAATGTCTTCTCACAAAAAACTTTGGTGAATATGTATTCTACTTGTTCTGAAGATGCACAGAAGAGTAGGTGAATGGTGCCATCATGCACAAGCTATCTGATGTAGTGCATATGGATCTCAATGTGTTTGATTCTCTATCTCTGAAATGGATCATTGCAGATTCAAATGGTGCTCTGATTATCACAATAGATAATAGTTGAAAAATATGATTCGAATCCACACTCACCAAGTATTCCCTACAACCATAAACATTGAGTTGTTGCATTTACAACTCCTCTGTACTCTGCTTCTGTAGATGAGAGTGCTATGGCACTCTGATTCTTGCTTGACCAGTTGATTGGTCCTTCTATAAGCATGAACACATATCCTAATGTTGACTTTTGATCTGTGTTGTCACCTACCCAATCACTGTCAGTAAACCCAATCAAATCAAGATTAGATTTAGCTTTGTAGAAGATCCCATGAGTTCTTGTTCCTTGAACAAAGTTAAGGATCCTTTTGGCTGCTCTCCAACGGATCTCATGAGGCTTATCCATTTATATTGAAGCCACACTAACTATGTAATAAATAACAGTTCAAGTGTGTGTAAGGTAAAGAAAACACCCAATCAATTGCCTATACAGTGTATTATTTACCATAGGAGAAGAACCTGCTTCTTCAAGCTTAATTCTTGAAAGGAAGGGAGTATTGCTTGGCTTGCAATATTTCATGTTTAACTTGTTCAGAAAATCTAAATCATACTTGGACTGATGTACTTTTATTCCATGTTTGGATTGAGCAATTTTGAGACCCAAGAATTGGCTCAACAAACCCAAATCAGTCATAGAAAATGCATGGTTCATTGCATCCTTCAAGGAGGCAATCTCTTTCTTTGAACTTCCTATAATCAGAAGGTCATCCACATACAAGATATAAATCATCAAAGAACCATGAATCATCTTCAAATAAACATTGGGATCATACTTGCATTGAACAAAACTCAATGACAGCAGAAAGCCATCAATCTTGGCATACCAAGCCCTGGGGCCTTGCTTGAGCCCATACAATGATTTCTTAACCTGCACACAAAAGATGGATTAGAAACAAACCCTTAAGGTTTTTGCATGTAAATATCTTCAGTAAGATCTCCATTTAGTAAAGAACACTTCACATACATGTGATATACTTCCCACTACTTCGAAGCTGAAATGGCTAAGGCTAGCCTTATGGAGTCCATCTTTGCCACTGGTGCAAAGGTTTCCTTATAGTCAGTACCATGTACCTATGAGTATCCCTTGGATATGATTCTTTCCTTATAATTCAAAGGTGAACCATCATCATCAAACTTATTCTTGAAAACCCACTTACATTGAACTAGCTTCCTCCCTGGGGAAAGATCAACCAGTTCCCAAGTGTTGTTCTTCTGGAGCGAGCTGAATTCTTATTTCATGGTTTTTTGCCATATTGGATCATGTGTTGGATATTCATATGTCTGTGGGTCTGATTCTTAGATATCAATTCTCTGCAAACAAAGGGTCTTTCATACACAGGGAACTCTTAAACTGAGATCTAGTCCTCCTAGGGTCACTAGAATTTCCAGCTAGTTCCCCAGCTGCATGAATGGTGTTTGATACCCATTTTGGTATTGTAGGACTATCATGATCTGCAATTAAATCATAATTATCAGACATATCAGAATCAGCAAACTCATTTGTCTCTCCACTTACATTCAATGGTTCTGGTGGTGAAGAAGACTCTCCAACTTCAACTGCTACTAAAGGCTCTTCTTGGAACTGAAAACTCCTTTCAATGAAGGATTTGTTTGTGCTCAAGTTGACCAGCTTGTACACTTTTGAATCTTTAGAATACCCAACAAATAGGCACTCTTGGATTTTGGGCTGCAAACCTTCTTCTTTTCAGTTGGAATTCTAGCCCAAGCCTTTGAGCCAAAAATCCTAAAATGGGTCACATTTGGCTTGTGCCCACTCCAAGCTTTGAAAGGAGTCATACCATCAAGTTGTTTATGAGGCACCCTATTCTAGATCTAGGATACACAGTTTATAGCCTCGGCCCAAAACTTTGGTGGCAAAGTCTTATCCTCCATCATACGGGTTTCCATCTCTTTCAGTGACCTGTTCTTTCTCTCAGCAACACCATTTTGTTGTGGCGTGTAAGGGATCAAGTGCTACATATGAATACCTACATATTTACAATATTGAATGAACTCAAAATTGACATAATCACCACCATTGTCAGATCGGAGGATCTTGAGTCTCCTCCTAGACTGATTTTCAACAAAGGCCTTAAAGACTTTGAAGAGGTCAAAAACTTCAGACTTATGCTTTAGGAAGTAAACCCAGCAATACCTAGAAAAGTCATCTATGAAGGTCAATGAATATTTGTCTTGAAACATGGAAATATGAGGAAATGGACCATTAACATCACTGTGGATCAACTCAAGAGGTGCAAAGGTTCTCTCATGACTAGCTCTCTCAAATTTGTGCTCTAGGTGTTTCCCTAGGATACAACCTTGACAGACTCCCTTGGAAAACTTAATCTTTGGTAACCCTATGACCATATATTTTTCACTCAAATAAGGAAGATACTTATAGTTAATATGGCCAAATATTTCATGCCAAAGATTGCTTTCCTCATTAGCATGAATCAGAAGAGTAGAGGGGTTTGAGTAGGGTAGAAAATGTGAAAACATGTATACCTTCAAAGTGTGATCTCCAACACCTTTTGCATTGACTTTACCATTCGAGATCTCTGTGATCTCAACATCATCAGGGGAGAAGATGACCTTATTTGGAGACCCTATGTGAGTCATATGATACACTGACAAGAGGTTAGAGGCAAGACCTAGAACATACAACACATTATTGAACTTACCATGGTCAAGATGAATCCTTCCTTTCCCTAAACTGTTAGTGAGAGAGTCATCTCCCAGCACTATTGGTGGACCTTTTGACATGTCAAGAGAGGATAATGCCTCCTTGGTTGAAACCATATGTCTAGAAGCTCCAGATTCTATGATGAAGCTAGGTGAGCTTGATGTGCCAACAACCAAAGCATGTTCTCTCTCATTGTCCTCTGAATTTGATCATCCTTCCCTCTTCTTTGAGTAATCAGGAAGGGAGATGTTATTCTTCTCTAGGAGTTGGGTCAACATGTCAATTTGCTTCTTCATACAGGAGCTCTTAGGATGAAATCCATTACTGCAGTATGCACACTTACTCATTTCTCCTTTGTTCTTCTTCTTCTAGAAGTTCCTCTTGGAGCCGTGGGGCTCCTCTTGAGACTTGTTCTTGTCTCTCTTTTGCTCAGATGGCTTCTTAGCTTTCTTCTTTCCTTTTGAATCCACCCTTGAATCTCCAGCAACCAAATATTGGTCTTTGCAAGGTTTGATGGTGCCCATCATCACCAATTTATCTTGTTCTTGTATGAGGGATTCCATGAACTCTACAAGCTTAGGAATCTTCTAGGCTCGAGCTGTCAACTTGGTGGCATGGAAGGTCAAAACAAAAACTGAATAGTTAGGGCCAAGCTTTGAGAGTATGGCAAAAACTAGTTTCTCTTCCTTCTTTTCAATCCCACACTGTTTTAGCTGCAAAACAAGGGCTTTAAACTTGGAAAAATAGAGTTTCAAGGATTCGAATCTGTTGGGACTCAAAGAGATCAATTCATTCTCGATTTGATGTTCTCTCATCTCATTTGTCTTCCCAAAAATATCTAGAATATTCTCCCACACTTCATTAGGTGATGTCAATCCATCAATATGGAAGAGGAGGTCTATTGAAATGCTCAGACACAAAAGACCATAGGCCTCATCCCTCCTGTTCTGCCATTTAATTTTCTCTGCAGCTGCATTGGGCTCTGCCTCATTTTCCATAGTCACCCTATAGAGACCTTTCACTCTCAACAGTATCTCCATCTCTTCTTTCCATTCAAAGAAATTAAATGGATTCAAGATGATCTTCTGAGATTGATCCATAGCTCAGAAACTGTGCCCTTCAGTCAGCAAAATATGCTCCTAGTCATGATGTCGAACCTGCAATAGCAATATGGAAGTAGAGAAATCGATCTAGAAAGGCTCCGATACCATGTGGAAATTGAACCCAAGTGATAGAACAATTACACTCACAAAATTGCTAATCAAACATGCAAATTTACCAACAAAGGAGACTGAAATTGGAGCATAACACTAATCTGTATTGAATAAGTGTACAATAGACAACCTTATAAATTCATAGGCTGCTACAATATATAATTACATGAGATATTTGAATGCATGAGGATGCCATTCAAAATAGACAAAAAGTAGGCTTACTAAATCTAGTCAAATCCCCCATAGGTGCATAAAGCAGTTTCCAAATCCACTTAGAGGCTCATGAATTGGAAACGTAAAGTAGGAAAGCTAATAAGGGATGGACATACAACTCATACATGCTTTTATTAGGAGAAAAGGATGGAGGATGATCAGGGAAAAAAACAAGTCAACTACACCTAGTCTTACTTTCCCTTTTGCCTTATTTCTCAATAAAATAGGCAACTTTAGCAAAAAAAGCAGATATGTGCTTTGGAGGATACGGAATAAAGAAAACATGCTAAATATGGTTTCTAGGAGGTTTCCTAAGAGCTCCATGACTCAGTTTTAGCAAGTTTGACTTCTATGGCATGTGGAAGACAACTTGCATAGAGTGGAATATAGGAAACTAACCAAATAAGACAAAAATGAATTAATTAATGCCTAAGGTAGGTAACTATGGGTTGATTATTCTAACAAACCAAACTATTATAAACTTCAAGAAGAGGATCCTCTCATTCAAGGATAATGAGATCAAAGTGGTGTCACCCATTGACCTGTTAGAAGGACAGAGATATGTCGAGCCTGTATATAATGCTGGACAAGCTGACTACCTCGACCAAATCTACAATGTTACTACATTACAATAAGACTAAATCAATCCAATAGTAGATGGAAACCTAAGCAGGAATATTGTTAGTTCCTACACATATGACTCAGGGGAAGCCCTGGAGAATTGGCAAAACAGACTACATGAAGTATCTATGAGGAGGTGCGCAAGAGTTACCAGGTCCGTGCGACGA
The DNA here is from genome assembly GCA_001517045.1 of Pseudotsuga menziesii. NCBI lineage: Eukaryota > Viridiplantae > Streptophyta > Pinopsida > Pinales > Pinaceae > Pseudotsuga > Pseudotsuga menziesii. The sequence continues at coordinate 22,021 of LPNX010185715.1, read as the reverse complement.
GTGGAGAATGAGTTGCGCGAGCTACCCACCTATGAGGGTTTACCTAACATTCTGACCTTATTAAATGAGTTTGAAGGACTTATAATGGATTCATGGCACTTGTCTGTGGCGCTAGATCATGCACTAAAAGCTACTCCTGCTATATGGTGGGATGCACATAAGAATTCTATTACAAACTGGCCATAATGCAGAAGATTGATGGAAGTCAGATTCAGAGAAGAGGTCACCCTAGTAAAACATAAGTATTCGGGGTTAGAAAACCCTATGGAACATATTAATCATTGTCGCATCGCATTGCGGCAGAATACCCGACGTAGGAGTATTCTAGAATAGTAGTCTCTTATTTTAAAGATTTTATTCATAAATATCTTGAGGTATACTTTGATTGGACTGTGTTTGGCCTAGTAAGATACCATATTGAGAGTCTACGCATGATGCTGGACCGTTGTCACCAATATCAAATTGTGCTTAATTCTAAGAAATATATATTCTGCATGCCATTTGGCATGCTATTGGGTCACATCGTATGTCACGATGGTATTTTGGTCAACCCAGCAAAGATTGCAATTATCCTAGACTTACCACAACCTACATCAGTCACACAACTCAGATCAGTTTTGGGACATACAGGCTACTACCAGAAGTTTATAAGAGGATATGCATCCATCATTGCGCCTATGGATAAACTGTTGAAGAAATATGCAAAGTTCCAGTGGACAACAAAATGCCAATAAATCCTGGATAAATTGAAGACAGCAATGGCCACCACGCCAATACTTGTATTCTCAGACTGGAAGAAGGAATTCCATGTGCATGTCGACGTGTCATTTGTCACACTTGGCATAGTTTTGACGCAACCAAGATAGGGTGCAATTGACCATCCTATTGCTTTCTCAAGCATGAAACTATCAATAGAAGAAAAGAACTACACGACGACAGAAAGAGAATACCTTGCTATCGTCTATGCACTTCAAAAATTGTGACACTATTTGTTGGGTGGACATTTTCAGATGTACACTGATCATTCAACGCTGAAATACTTAGTAAACAAGCTAGATGGCTTCTCCTATTTCAAGATTTGTAGATTTGTAGATGGCTTCTCCTATTTCAAGATTTCTATTTTGAGGTCATTGTTAAACTAGGTGGACTGAATGTTGGACCAGAACACCTATCAAGGATAGAGAGCGGTGAAGAGCCAACTAGCATGGAAGATAATTTTCCCGATGCACAAATATTTGTGATCCACATTATGGACGACTAGAACCATGATTTTAATGCCATCATACACTTTATAATGACAAGATATGCACCTGAAGGAATGCCAACTAACCAGAAGAAACACTTGGTTGTCAGAGTTGCTAATTATACATTGATCATGGGACATCTATATAAGCTAGGTGTGGATGAGGTACTGTGCCATTGTGTCTTTGACCATGAACAACCTTGGGTTATGAGTGAAGCACATGCTGGTATCACAGGAGGACACTATGTAGGGAAAGAGACAGTATGCAAGATACTATAGGCGGGATTATGGTGGCCAACCATGCACATGGATACTAAAATTTTCTACAAGCGCTGTGATATTTTCCAAAGGACAGGAAAACCATCATGCTGCGGCAAGATGCCACTTGCACCACAAATAACCCTTCAAGCATTTGACAAGTGGGAAGTTGATTTCATTGGACCAATCATCCCACTAGGGAAGAGAACTGGTTTTACTGCTCTAGATGGGCCGAAGCTGTGCTTGTCAAGGATTGTACCACTATGATTGCGGCCAAGTTTCTATTTGAAAACATCGTCACCCAATTTGGTTTCCCAAAGATACTACTAACTGACCAACGTGCACATTTTTTTAACAAATTAATTGCTAAGCTGACTACAGAATTTCAGATACAACATAAGAAGACGACTCCCTATCACCCTCAGGCGAATGGAACGGTCGAAGTTTTCAACAATATTTTAGAGAATGCATTGACCAAGGTATTCAACATGCACCGAGATGACTGGGATCATAAAATATCAGCTGTGCTATGGGCATATCACACAACCTACAAGTGACTAATAGGGCAGACCCCATTCAGACTAGTGTATGGACCAGAAACTGTAATGCCAATGGAGTACATTGTACAAAGTTTGAGAATCGCTGCACTGATGAAGATGACTGACGGAGATGCTGTCAAGAAAAGGCTGAAACAGCTAGTGCAAATGGAAGAAGAATGCTTTGGCGTAGGATTCCATTAGACAGTTGAGAAGCAGCAACAGAAAGCATGGCATGATCGCCACATTCGAGTTAAGCCTTTCGAAGTGGTAGGAATTGTGTTGCTGTATGACAACAAATTTTTTAAACACCTAGGCAAGTTAAAGATGCATTGTCTAGGGCCATATGTATTCATGCACATCACTAACACGGGCGCAGTAAAACTAGAGAGGATAGACAGTACTTATGTCACGAGTGTGGTGAGTGGTAGTCGCCTAAAACCATACTACAATGCTCATAACATCCCAGGTTAGAATCGCATTGTATGATGTGAAAAAAAAATTGGAAAAGAATGTTCAAAAGACATAAACATTGCTCTGTCGCACATCAGTGACGGAACAAGTGTGACGCATAGTAGAAGGGAGGCACAATGCATGGAAAATAAAAAAGGTGGAAAGTGCTGCAAAAAGTAGAAATGACAAGCTGGCCGACATTAAAGTGCAGATATTCAGTGAATATTTAGGTAGTCATGAAAGATAAGTGTCATTAATTTGATGAGATACAAGGAGAATGACGGCATTTTGTAAGGTCACATCTGAGGGATCCGCCATAATTGTTCTGACAGAAACAACACAGCACTCCAGTTAATGACTTAATGAACAGATGTGGTAGCCGAGAAACCCATGTGACGGATTAGACATTAACCGACCATTGCATGATGAGTACACAACGTGGTGGTGGGTATAAGTGCGAGGCTTCACCAGCAAGAATTCTTTTTACGACCACAGAGCAAGCTAGAGAGAACTAGAGCCGAGTTTTTGCAAAGCCGAACCCTATCATCCCTATTGAGGAAAGCCAATGCCCATGGTAATTAAGATCCCTAGTGACATTGAACCATCAGATGCAACTGTTATGTCTGATTTCCCAATTGAAGAAGATAGTACCTCACCTAAGATATAGCAATCGCAGCAAGAACTAGAGATTGGTCCAATGGTGAGAACGCGGAAGAAACCAACCAATGTGGCCAGTCATACTACAATTCCAACATTGGGATCGTGTGTTGTGCCTACCCCATCCTAGATACCACTTGTTATTGAGCTGAGACAGCCCAGCAAGCCAGTAGTTGGAGGACCATCCAGACTCCCATAGACAAGAAAATGTAAGAAGACTGCCTCTCTTTTTGATGCTCATGACAAAAGGCCCTTGGAAGAGGACCAAGAGAACGAACAAGAGGATGACTACATGGAATAATATTCACCACTGCATAGAGGGCCTGAGGTAGAGGAAGATGATGATAATCTCTCGCACTATGTTAGGCCAAGGAGAGCCGATGTGGAGAAGGTGACTCTCCCAAAGAAGGCGATTACAACTCTGATAGTGTTGCAGATCCCTGAAAATGTACCCCTGCTGATGGACATCATACCCAAGTTGGCTAAGCCAAAATTTGAAGACTTCGACACTCAACTGCAGGAAGGAATAAAGAGAGCAGACTCCCTGATCCCGAACCAACCTGACCCAAGTCAAGCACAAGTGCTCTGGCCGATCCAGTGGTTTGAGGAAGTTGGCTATGCAAGTTTGATTAACTTGTTGTTTATGCCCCATTTCAGCCATAGTATACATGTTAGAACATACATGAAGCAGCTGCTAGTTTGCTTTCACAGAGGATGCTTATGGCTTGATCGACCATACTTGGTTGACATTGAGCTGATCTTATCTAACATAGGCCTCCCAAACCAAGGAGATGATCCTGCACCTTACTTGGCCGGGAAAGACACCACCTGGATCAAGCAAAAATACAGCTTGCGACATGCAAACAGGGGATACCTAATTAGGCTAATCTATGATAGAAGTGTGAGATTTGTTTCGCAAATATTATCATGTAAAGTGTTAAATAAGATGTGGCCCAATTAGTGTTTGGCGCCGACGGTCGAATTTGTAGAACTATGCACACTAGGTGGAGAGTTCAATTGGTCGTGATACTTGCTCAATGAGCTGATCAATGATGCCGCACATGACCAATAAAAACCAGTGCGGCCTCTTCCCACCTTGTCAAATAGTTTGTTGTTGTGATTATGTACCACGTGCTAGTTCTCTTCCCAGGTGGGTTGATGGTACCTACAAAATCCATGGCCCACTTGTCAAATGGTTGTAAGGTGAATTGTGGTACTAACAACATCTCATCCCGCCGCGATGGTTTTATAGTGTGTTGATAGATATTACAACTTCATGCATAATCTACTACATAATTATTTAAAGTGGGCCACCAGAGCCCTGCGTGAAGCACCTTTATCGTAGTAGCTCGTCCTCTAAAGTGTCCACCAGCAACTCTTGTATGGGCCTCCTCTAAAATCGTTCCCTGTTCACGCGGTAGGACAAAGCGTCGCAAAATCTCATCTGGTACTAGTTTATATAGCTAACTAGTAATCAACTAGAAATATGAAGCCTTAACAAGCAACTGCTTCTTCTAAATTGTTGAAATTACCCCTGGTGCGATTCCTATCATCAAGAACTGAATGATTTGGTCATAATAATCATCTGTTATGTCAAATCTGAATAGTTACACATTCACCAGTCCCTCTTCAATATTTGTTGGCTCTTCGCCTGTCTTAATTCAAGATAAATGATCGGGTCCAGCATTCAAGTGACCCAGATTCACAATTATCTCAAAATCAAACTCCTAAAAAAGATGTAGCTAGCGACATATATTCCTCCCCAACACAAGATTGTTAAGTAGGGACTTCAAAGCAGAATGGTCTGTGAACATCTTGAAATGACCACCTAAAAGGTAATTCCTGACTTTTTGCAGTGTATATACCATCACCAGACCCTCTCTTTCTCTGGTTTTGTAATTTTTCTCAAAAAATGACAACTTCCAACTAGAGAAAGTGATCGGGTGATCTATATCCTCTCTCCGGGTTGTGTAAGCACTGTTCCTAGTGCGACAGATGATGCATCCACATGAACATGGAATTCCTTGTTCCAATGTGGGAAAATGAGTATTGGTGCAGATGCCATATTGGCCTTCAGTGTGTTGAAGCTTCCTCTTAGAATAATCAACCCATAGTTAGCTACCTTAGACATTAATTAATCCAATTTTTGTCTTATTTACCTAGTTTCCATATTCCACCTTATGCAAGTTGTCCTCCACACATCCAAAGTGGTCAAACTTGCTAAATTTGAGTCATGGAGTACTTGGGAAACCACTTGGAATCAAATATTCTTTATTCCTGGCCTTCCTAGCGCATGTCTTCTTTTTCTGCTTTATTGCCTGCTTTTTCTGAGTTTTAAGGCAATTGGGAAAGTTTGACTAGGTGAAGTTAACCTGTTTTTTGTCCTCATCATCCTCCACTCTTTTATCCTATGAAAAGCATGTATGAGTTGTCCTTCCACCATCTATTAGCTTTCCTAATTGATTTTTCCAATTCGTGAGCTCCTAGACAGATTTGGAAACTACTTTATGCACCTATGGGGGATTTTCTTAGATTTAGTAAGCCTGCTTTTGACCAAATTCGAATGCCATCCTTATGCATTTGAATATATCATGTAATTATTTATTTTGGTAGCCTATTACTTCATAGGGTTGGATATTGTACACTTATTCAATACATATTAGTGTTCTGCTCCATATTCAGTCTCCTTTATGTGTAATTTGCATGTGTAATCAACAATTTTTGTGAGTGTAATTGTTATAACACCTGGGTTCAATTTCCACATGGTATCAGAGCCTTTGTATATCAATTTATCTCCTTCAAATTTTTTATTGCAGGTTCGACATCATTGACTGGGAGCATTCTGTTGACTGAAGGGACAATTTCTAAGCTATGGATCAATCTCAGAAGATCATCTTGACTCCATTTAACTTCTTTGAATGGAAAGCAGAGATGGAGATACTGTTGAGAGTGAAATGCCTCTACAGAGTGGCTATGGAAATAGAAGTAGAGCCCAATGCAGCTACAGAGAAAATTAAATGGCACAACAGGAGGGATGAGGCCTATGGTCTCTTGTGTCTGAGCATATCCAGAGACCTCATTTTCCATCTTGATGGATTGACATCACCAAATGAAGTATGGGAGAAGCTTGTTGAGATTTTTGGTAAGACAGATGAGATGAGAGGACATCAAATTGAAAATGATTGATCTCCCTCAGTCCCAATAGCTTTGAATCCCTGCAACTCTATTTTTCCAAGTTCAAAGCACTTGTTTTGCAGCTAGAACAGTGTCGGATCGAAAAGAAGGATGAGAAACTAGTTTTGGCCATACTCTCAAAGATTGGCCCTGACTATTTAGTGTTTGTCTCAACCTTCTATGCCACAAAGTTGATAGCTAGAGCCTGGAAAATTCCTAGCCTTGCAAATTTCATGGAATCTCTCACACAAGAACAAGATAAACTGGTGATGATGAGCACCATCAAACCTTCCAAAGACTAATCTCTGGTTGCTGGAGATTCGAGGGCGGATTCAAAAGGCAAGAAGAAATCTAAGAAGCCATCTGAGAAAAAGAGAGACAAGAACAAGTCTCCGGAGGAGCCTCAGGGTTCCAAGAAGAACTTCCAGAAGAAGAAGAACAAAAGAGAAATGAGCAAGTGCGCATACTGCAGTAAGCACAATCATCCTGAAAGATCCTGCATGAAGAAGAAAATTGACATGCTGACCCAACTCCTAGAGAAGAATGGCATCTCCCTTCCTAATAGCTCAAAGAAGAGAGAAGGAGGATCAAATTCAGAATACAAAGAGAGAGTTCATGCATTGGTTGCTGGCACATCAAGCTCACCTAGTTTCATCATTGATTCTGGAGCTTCAAGACATATGGTTTCGACCAAGGAGGCAATCACCTCACTTGACATGTTGAAAGGTTCACCAATAGTACTGGGAGATGACTCTCTCACTGAAATTTTTGGCAAAGGGAGGATTGATCTTGACCATGGTAAGTTCAACAATGTATTGTATGTTCCAGGTCTTGCCTCTAACCTCTTATCAGTGTATCAGATGACCCACATAGGGTTTCCAAATAAGGTCATATTCTCCCCTGATGAAGTTGAGATCATAGAGATCTCAAGTGGTAAAGTCATTGCAAAAGGAGTTACAAATCATACTTCGAAGGTATACATGTTCTCACACTTCCTACCCTACTCAAACCCTTCTACTCTTATGATTCATGCTGATGAGGCAAGCTAGATTTGGCATGAAATATTTGGCCACCTTAATTACAAGTATCTTTCTGATCTTAGTGAAAAAGAAATGGTCATAGGGTTACCAAAGATTAAGTTTTCCAAAGGAGTTTGTCAATGTTGCATCTTAGGAAAACACCCAAAGCATAAATTTGAGAAAGCCAGTCATGAGATAACCTCTGCACCTCTTGAGTTGATCCACAGTGATTTTGCTGGCCCATTTCCTCATATGTCAATGAGTCAGGCCAAATATGCATTGACATTCATAGATTATTTTTCTAGGTACTGTTGGGTTTACTTCCTGAAACACAAGTCTGAAGTTTTTGGCCTCTTCAAAGTCTTTAAGGCTTTGGTTGAAAACCAGTCTAGGAGGAAACTCAAAGTCCTCATATATGACAATGGTGGTGAGTATGTCAAGTCTAATTTCATTCAATATTGTGTATATGTAGTTATTCAGATGCAACATTCTATCCCTTACACACCACAGCAAAATGGTGTTGCTGAGAGGAAGAATAGATCACTGAAAGAGATGGCAACATACATGATGGAGGCTAAGACTTTGCCACCAAAGTTTTGGGCTGAAGCTATAAAATGTGCAGCCTATATCTAGAATAGGGTGCCTCATAAATATCTTGATGGTATGACTCCTTTCGAAGCATGGAGTGGGCACAAGCCAGATGTGACCCATTTTAGGATTTTTGGCTCAAGGGCTTGGGATAGAATTCCAACAGAAAAGAGGAAGGCTTTGCAGCCCCAAAGCCAAGAGTGTCTATTTGTTGGGTACTATAAAGATTCAAAAGGGTACAATTTGATCAATTTGAGCACAAACAAAGCCTTCATTGAAAGGTGTGTTCAGTTCCAAGAAGAGCCCCTAGCAGCAGTGGAAGTTGGAGAATCCTCTTCACCACCAGAACCACTGAATGTAAGTGAAGAGATAGTTGAATTTGCTGATTCTGATATGTCTAATATTGATGATTTAATTGTAGATCCTAATAGTCCTACAAGACCAAAATGGGAAGCAAAGACAATTCATGCAGCTGGAGAGCTAGCTGGAAATCCTAATGATGTTAGGAGGACTAGATCTCAGTTTGAGAGTGCTCTGTGCATGAAAGATCCTATGTTTGTAGAGAAATGATATCTGATGGTTGAATCAGACCCATAGACATATGAAGATGTATCAAATTATCCAATATGGCAAACAGCCATGAAAGAAGAGTTCAGCTCACTCCAGAAGAAAAACACTTGGGAGCTTGTTGATCTTCCCCCAGGAAGGAAGCTAGTTCAGTGTAAGTGGGTTTACAGAAACAAATTTGCTGCTGATGGTTCACCTTTGAAATACAAGGCTAGATTGGTATCCAAGGGCTACTCACAAGTACATGGCATAGACTACAATGAGACCTTTGCACCAGTGGCAAAGATGGACTCCATCAGGCTAGCCTTAGCCATTGCAGCTTCAAAGCAGTGGGAGGTACATCACATGGATGTGAAGTGTGCTTTCCTAAATGGAGATCTCACTGAATATATTTACATGCAGCAGCCTCAAGGATTTGATACTAATCCATCTCTTGTGTGCAGGTTAAGGAAGTGATTGTATGGGCTTAAGCAAGCCCCCACGGCTTGGTATGCCAAGATTGATAGCTTTCTGCTATCACTGAATTTTGTTCGATGCAAGTCAGATCCAAATGTCTATTTGAAGCTGATTCATGGTTCACTAATGATCACTGTTTTGTATGCTAATGACCTTCTCATTACAGGAAGCTCAAAGGATGAAATTACTTCCTTGAAGGATGCAATGAACCAAGCATTCTCAATGACTGATTTGGGCTTATTGAGCCAATTATTGGGGCTCGATATTTCTCAAACCAAACAAGGAATCAAATTGCATCAGTCCAAGTATGCCTTGGATTTGCTGAACAAATTCAACAAGAAGGATTGCAAGCCAAGCAAGACTCCTTTCCTTTCAAGAGTTAAGCTTGAAGAAGCTGATTCTTCACCTATGTAAACAATACACTGTATAGGCAATTGATTGGATGCTTGTTGTATCTTACACATACTTGACCTGATATTTGTTATGCAGTAAGTGTGGCTTCAAGATACATGGATCAGCCTCATGAGATCCATTGGAGAGCATCCGAAAGGATCCTTAACTTTGTTCAGGGAACAAGGACTCATGGGATCTTCTATAAAGCTAAATCTGATCTTGATTTGATTGGGTTTACTGACAGTGATTGGGCAGGTGACAACAAAGATTGAAAGTCAACATTAGGATATGTGTTCATTCTTGATGAAGGACCAATCAGCTGGTCAAGCAAGAAACAGAGTGCCATTGCACTCTCATCTACAGAAGCAGAGTACAGAGGAGTTGTAAATGTAATAACTCAATGTTTATGGTTGCAGGGGTTACTTGGTGAGTGTGGCTTCGAATCAGAATACTCAACTACTATCTATTGTGATAATCAAAGTACCATTCGAATCTGTAATGATCCATTTCAGAGACAGAGAACCAAACACATTGAGATCCATATGCACTACATTAGACAGCTTGTGCATGATGGCACCATTCACCTACTCTTATGTTCATCTTTAGAACAAGTAGAAGATATCTTCACCAAATTTTTTTGTGAGAATACATTCAGCAATATCAAATCACTATTGTGGATTGCTGATCGTGCTATGAAGCATGAGTGATGAAAAGATTACCAAATTTTGTTTCAATGTCCACTGGGTTTTTGCCTCTTTCCTTGTTTAAATGGACATGCAGTATGTAAAGTGTGACTAAGCCTTGTTGCTAGGCCCTATAATTTTCTGATATGTTACTCATAAGTCAGGCTTAAGGGGGGGTGTTAGAATAATCAACCCATAGTTAGCTACCTTAGACATTAATTAATCCAATTTTTGTCTTATTTGCCTAGTTTCCATATTCCACCTTATGCAAGTTGTCCTCCACACATCCAAAGTGGTCAAACTTGCTAAATTTGAGTCATGGAGCACTTGGGAAACCACTTGGAATCAAATCTGCTTTATTCCTGGCCTTCCTAGCACATGTCTTCTTTTTCTGCTTTATTGCCTTCTTTTACTGAGTTTTAAGGCAATTGGGAAAGTTTGACTAGGTGAAGTTAACTTGTTTTTTGTCCTCATCATCCTCCACTCTTTTCTCCTATGAAAAGCATGTTTGAGTTGTCCTTCCACCATCTATTAGATTGCCTAATTGATTTTTCCAATTCGTGAGCTCCTAGACAGATTTGGAAATTGCTTTATGCACCTATCAGGGATTTGCTTAGATTTAGTAAGCCTGCTTTTGATAAAATTTGAATGGCATCCTTATGCATTTGAATCTCTCATGTAATTATTTATTGTGGTAGCCTATGACTTCACAGGGTTGGTTATTGTACACTTATTCAATACATATTAGTGTTATGCTCCATATTCAGTCTCCTTTGTGTGTAATTTGCATGTGTAATCGGCAATTTTTGTGAGTGTAATTGTTCTAACACCTGGGTTCAATTTCCACACTTCCTTGACATTCTTAGCTCCATACAGATGTTGTGTCTTTCTTCAATAAATTCTCCATAGGGGCTGTTATCCAAATTTTTGTACCATAGTTGGGTTACCTGAGGAGTCGTCGGTTGACATACTTGTTCAAAGTTTGATTCCAGTGTATCAGTCGATCCGTCTGCTTGTCTAGCCAATATTGGCTAGTCACTTTTTTATTTGAATAATTTTGACCATGGCCCCATGGGGTTTGTAATAAAATGTGCTAGTAGGATATTTTTTAGTCGTTCGGTCTCTTGGGAGGTAGAATCTCAAATAGGGTATTCCAGGGAGTTTTTTGCCCCTGACAATTATGCTTTGCCTTTAGCCGAGTATAATTGACGAGGTTTTCTCCCACTTCCTCCAAAGTTGGAATGTCCGATGTTGAATTCTGGGCCTTGGGGGGTTATTAGAGCCTAAATGAGTGTTATAAGCCTACTAGACATTATTTAGATAGATCATGGTCATGTCCTAAGTCATCTGGACACATAAAAAAAAATTGAAAAAATCTTTTTCGAAAAGTGAAAAATTATTTTTTTAATTTTTTAATTTTTAATTACTTTTCTTAAGTTTTTTGGGTTAATTTTTCCATAAATTAAATGGAAAAAAATCGTTCATGATCTGGACTCAGAATTCAGTGATTGAAGGCTCTAACCTTAAGCAAAAAACATTCTTGATCAGCCAGCCAGTCAGAGCCAACTTTCAGATCAGCAATTGGACACATAATGCCTTTTTACTCAAAAAAGACAGTTTTGAGTAAAAAAAATGATTTTTAGTAAAAAATGATTTTTATTAAAAAAAAATGATTATTTTGGAGAAAACTAAAACTCTTTAAATTAATCCAAATTTAGTAAAATAAAGGGCCAAATGACATCTCATGGAACACTTATGATGATTGGAGTTATCATAACTCAGCTTCAATCATCATTAAGAGAGCAATTAATTTATTATCAGTTATCAGACATGTCATCTCCAACTAAAGATGAGATGGAGAGCTCTCATTGGTCCGATGATTTGATCGAGGTGAAGACTAAAGCTTACACCACCAGTGGGCTTCCCAAACCTAGCTCATGCTCCTGCCAGACCTAAAGGATGAGATTACCTACATCCAGACTCACACATGTGGCCTCATCCTTGGCTTTTTTTCAGTGCACAGTTTTGGAGTGGGAGCGCCTTGCCTGGGTGGAGGCCTCCCCTCACTCCCAGTTCTTTGGTTTAGGTCTGGGATCTTTGTTAGGTGGCTAAGCTGGTTAGGGTTGGTTTTTTGGTTTTAGGGTTTTAGCACTCTCATTTGTTAAAAAGAGGCTCTTTCAGCTCTATTTGGATGAAATTTTTGGCATAGAAGCTCTGGAGAATTTCTATTGTAATATTTTGCTTAAGATTTAATAAATTTTATGACTTTGGAGGTCAATGCGGAACCTCTTTGTTGCTCATGATTCACCATGTTAGGTGATACATTTCTTTACACCCTGCTTTCTTGATTCTTAAATATTTGGTTATATTATTGTTGAAGGATGACAATCTAGCACCATATTTTATAATCCATGCTTTTCTCTTGAAGCTGTGTTGTTTTCAGGTGTTTTCTGGTATATAGGGGCTCTTTCATGGTTGACATTCATTCTGCTAGTTCCACAAGAAGTCATTCTCTTTCAGGAAGATTAGGAAGCACAATCATTTTTGCCTCATCCATCATCAAACAAAAGACATCTTCCCGGTCACCTTTTACAGGTTTTATTTAAATTTTTTCTTCTCTAATTTTTGTCCATGTATCTCATGTTCATTTTGACTTGAGATAGTAGCTTGGGATTTGATCCCAAGTGCCACATTATTTTGTGGCTATTTCTCTTTCCCCATTAGCATCCTTGCGTACATCCAGCTAGTCTGGACGGTTTCAGGACTAGTGCTTCTAGTGGTCACCTTATTCGGAGGTTGATCCCACCCTTTATTTTTTATTTAATGATTTCTCCCCCTTCTTCTAGGTTGGATTTGGCCTCCTTCCACATTGTTGTGTGTATTTTCTTCTTGTTTTTCTTCACTGCCCCGTTTTTTCAATCTTTTGCCACCCCTTTTCTCCATTTTGGACAGCCCTAGAATGCCCTAGTTTTTCTTCCTTTTTGCCCCTTTTTTTCCCTAGTTTTTGGGCCCTCTTCAACCTTGTTTGTGGCCTTTTTGTCAACTTTTTATTCACTGTCCTATTTTTTTTTTTTTATGACAGCCATTTGTTTTCTCTTTCGCTATCCTGTTTTCTTAAATTTTTGTCTTCCTTTAGATTCATAGTTGGCTCCCCTTTTTTCCCCTTCTTTGGTTTTGATCCTCCTTTCGTTTTCTTGCCTTATTTCCCTCATCTTCCTTTGTTTTAGCCCTATTTTCGCTTTGCTCTTTCTCTCTCGTTCAAACTTCCTCTTCCCTTTTTTGAAAAGTTTTGAGAAAAGTTAAAAGTAAAAGTGAAAGTACTCTCTTTTTTTACACAAGTTCTAATATTAAGTAGAGTGCTTTTGCTTTCATTTGAAAAGTCCTTTCAAGGATTAAAATCCTTAAGGCACTTTGTATAAAGTTTAATAAAAAATATTGTATTTGAGTGGGGTTTTTAAGTCCCCACTCTCATCCTCCCCCATTTGGGGAGGCTTGTGTTGTGTGTATGCTTAGATTAGTGCTTGTTTTCATCATTGATTATATCTCATGCTTAGATCACTAATTGTTGATTCATCACTTCTAGATAATTAATACAGTTGATTACTCTATTTTAAATTGTCTACCATTCTAAGTAAATCAACTGTGCAAATCTCTTGAATCATACCATAAGGTAGATCAAGAGTTCTCTCTATCGGAGAGTTGTCTTTTCATTGTTTAATAAGTTAATCAAATATTCTTGAAAGTCTCTTGAACTTGTCGTAATCCAAGTAAAGATCACTCTCTATCGGAGAGCATTCCCACTGCATATCCTTGCATCAAGCATATATATTAACTAAGTCTCTTGAACCACTGTCATAAGACGAGGTCAAGAGCGCTCTCTGTCGGAGAGTTTTAATTAATTAACTTAATAAAATTCGTAACTCACATCCCTTTAATTAATTAACCCCCTTCCCTCCTTGTCAGAGTATGCTCTGACTGATCTTTGATCGAAATACCCAGAAACGACATTGGATATTTAAACCCCACAAGAGGAACTTAGCTAAAACTTTTCCCCATAACCAACACACCGGCGTTGTTTGATAAATACCGAGGCATGTGAGCAAATTCCAAGTGTGGGCGTCGGCCTACCTAATCTGGGCACTAGTAGTTAAGTTATTGAACACTTACCTTTGACCCCAGATAGGTCCGTCATGTATTCGAACAGAGCCACTGAAGGTATTACCGGTTAGGACATCCAGCCACCATAAGTGAATATCACAAACAAAAAACTCTTAAAACTTACCAAGAGCAATTGCAAAACCTAACATTCACTGGCATCTTTTGGGATTCACATATTTACACTCAAAGCATCTCTGATAAGTTGACTCCATAGGCACTGGTCTCATCTTTGAGCATTGTTGATAATCTAGTCCATTTGTCCATCGAATGTTTGATTATAAATCATATTTATCAATGCTTTGTCTATTTCATGAAGCTCTCAAATATTTGTCTATCTTTCAATTTCGGTGATAGAAACGTGGATTGCTTTGTCTTGTGTTAAATTCATCACATTAATCATCTTAAATCCCAATAACTCATAAACAACATGCATCCACATCCAAAACATCTAAAAATTAACTTAAACATTGAGCCATTGAAAACTCTTTGTTAGGGACTACCCCCCTTGGCTTCATTAGGAGTTAGCCTGAATGGAGGAGCTAGGAGTTGGTTACAGTACCTAGCTCTGTGCTTGCCCCCAAGGTCACACCTCTCCCACATTCTCAAGTGAGGAGACAGCTTTCGGAAGATTTCTGTTGCTGGTGTGCAATCGGTGGACCACATCTTTTGGCGCTGTTTCTGGGGACAAATCTTTTTGTTCTTGGACGACCTTTGTTTCTTTTAGTTTTTTACCTTTTTATCCTTTTTGGTAGATTTTTTAGTCCAATCACTCTCTGAAATTAGACTTAAGTCCACCTGGCGACTCCACTGTCAATTAACACGTCAAGGTATTCTACTACAAGAAACTCTGTGGGTTTGGTCGATTTCATCCCTGACCCCAAAAAGGTCTTAAGGAGGAGATTAAACAAACTATCTTCTCGCACGATCCTTGCAGAACTTAGATCTGAGTCTGTTTCAGACATCCATCTTTTATTTCCAGAAAAATTAGAAAATTTGCAAAATAATAAATGTTTCCTTAATCCAATGGGTGAGTTTTTTACTCAACTTAACTTTTCTCAGATAGTGGGTCATCCTCATGATATCCCTGACAAGGATATCGACAAGCTTATGACATATAATGGCACTAATGCCTCCCTCTCTGCTGAGCAGCATATCAGGAATTTCACTAGACACTGTGGTGCCCATGTCAGGGGTACTGATGGGCATGAAGATGTTTACATGACCTTGTTTACCTTGTATTTGGATGGAAATGATGGCAACTGGTACGATAATTTGCCGGACAATTCTTTCGCCACCTTAGGAGACTTCAAGGCTGTTGTCCTTGGAAAGTTTAGCAGCAGAAAGGAGCTTAGACATCTAGTAGCAGCTTTGACCAACATAAAGAAGTCTGATATGGAAACCATGGATGAATTCAACGATAGGTTCACAGAGTTATCAAATTCCATCCCTGCTACTTATGCTCCTCCTGTAGCTTCCACTTTGTATTATTACATTGAAGCATTAAGTGGCAAGATCCAGTACCAGATTAGAGACAAGGAGCCAACCACATTGCTTCAAGCTCAGAATTTGGCCATTAAAATTGATAAGAATATGCAATCATCTGGTGAATCTAACCTCCAGGGTTATTCAAGGTCTTCAATTCCTTTGAAAATTAGTGAACCTAAAGACAAGGATCCTTTAGTAGCTATGAAGGATGCCTACGAAAAACAAATGATTGAAATGAAAAGGGAGATGAAGAGAAATATGGAGGAAGCAGAACAGAAACACTTAGTACAATTGAAGGAGATTCAAAATAGGGTGATTACAGTGGAAAGAACTCAACCTCCGCCACCTCCCAGAGCTTTCCCTACAAAACCAACATGGCAGATAAAGAACCCCAACCATGAGTAGAGGCCTCCTCATCAGCTAGAGGCCACTAATGTGGTTGAAACTTACACGCCATTTTTTAGGGCATGTGAAGACCTTCATGAAGAATCTTCCTGCTATTATGCATGCTATATTCAGGAGCATGGTTTTCCAGATGGTTGTGGTCCTAAAGTATCATCAAGTGAGCCTGAGCACATAAACTATGTAGATGACATGGATGATATTTCTGGAGAAAGTTGGAGAGAGGAAAAATAGTATTCAAGAGAGCCTGAGTAAATTAACGCAGTTGGACAGATCCATCCTGTCACCATAGAAACTCGATGTCAAGTCGAAGATTTTAGTCAATAATTGGATAACCTCACTGAAAAATTTAGCACTAATCCTACTGATGAGCATAATGATGATAGTTTGGAAGGTTTACTACCTTGTGACCTTTTTTCTAAAGAATATGACTATGATCATGAGGAGGGATATAGCCAGGAATTTGATACAAGTGAGGAAGAACCCCTTTCTTATGAGATAGATGACAACTACGAGAGTTTAATTGAAAATCCAATCTTGGAATTTTCATGTGATGAGAGTCCTCCATGCTCTCCACCAGATGACAAATATTTGGAAAGTTGGGTCCCATGTGATATCTTTGAAACCCGGCTTTTTGAAGAACATTGTTTTGAGCAGAATGACGAGTGTAGCCAAGGACTTGATACCAGTGATGAGGCATCTCTCATATCCGACATAGATGGCAATGATGATTACTGGAATTTTATTGAAAATCCAACCTATGATACTTTTGAAAATATTTTTGAGAATCTCATCTATGATGTGTCCAGCACGAGGAGTTGTTATTCTGAGACTTGTAAAGAAGAGCAGCTGGAGTTTTCCTATGATCAGTCGGAATTGTATCTGAGTATCTGTAATAAGGACTTGGAGAAGCAGTGCGGTGAAGAGTCAGATGGGATACAACTAGTTGAAGTTTTTTCTCAACCATTGTCTTCACATATACATGCTCCTTATGTTTTGGAACAGCTTGGGGATTATACAACAAGTTATTATTTGATAAGCCTTGATGATCAACATGATGGAGTAGTCAACCTGCCGCATCATCTCGATTTTTATATCAGTGTTATCCAGTCATGGGTAGAAGCAACTTGCGCGATCACCTACCAGTTTGGGAAGAAGTTTGACAACATTATTTATGCCTATGATTCCCCATCCATCCCACCCATTCTGGATCATCATGCAGGTTTGCATTCTCTTGAAATTGTGTCCTTACTTTGGTTGGTAACCAAAGACAAGGCAAAACCTTTTTACATTAATAAAATGCTTAGGTGGTTACATTGGATTTATGATTACACCCAACCTTTTGTGTATCATGATTAGAGTAGGAAAATAGGCACCTGTGTTTACTTTGGCATTTTCTTTATGTACTTAGAAATAAATAAATTTTTCAGTGAATAAAGCAACTTTTGGATCATTGGCTCTTTTTCATAAAACTTGTGCTACTAAGGTTTTCTTGTCATGTTGAGATGTTTTTACAGGATATGGAAACCAGAGATTCTGGGGTTCTCGTATGCTCTCCTTGCATAAGACACTAGATTGAGCATAGGTCCTGCAGTTGCAGCCAGATGTTATCCAACTTTTTGGACCATAGTTGGGTTACCTGAGGAGCAGCCGGTTGACAGACTTGTTCAAAGTCTGATTCCAGTGTATCAGTCAATCCATCTGCTTGTCTAGCCAATATTGGCTAGTCTCTTTTTTATTTGAATAATTTTGACCATGGCCCCATGGGGTTTGTAATAAAATGTGCTAGTAGGATATTTTTGAGTGGTTCGGTCTCCTGGGACGTAGAATCTCAAATAGGGTATTCCAAGGAGTTTTTTGCCCCTGACAATTATGCTTTGCCTTTAGCCGAGTATAATTGACGAGGTTTTCTCCCGCTTCCTCCAAAGCTAGAATGCCCGATGTTGAATTCTGGGCCTTGGGGGGGTATTAGAGCCCAACTGAGTGTTATAAGCCTACTAGAAATTATTTAGATAGATCATGGTCATGTCCTAAGTCATCTGGACACATGAAAAAAAAATTTGAAAAAATCTTTTTGGAATAGTGAAAAATTATTTTTTTAATTTTCTAATTTTTAATTACTTTTCCTAAGCTTTTTGGGTTAATTTTTCCATAAATTAAATGGAAAAAACCCGTTCATGATCCGGACTCAGAATTCAGTGATTGAAGGCTCTAACCTTAAGCCAAAAATCATTCTTGATCATCCCTCCAGTCAAAGCCAACTTTCAGATCAGCAATCGGACACATAATGCCTTTTTAATCAAAAAAGTCAGTTTTGAGTGAAAAAATGATTTTTATTAAAAAATGACTTTTATTAAAAAAATGATTATTTTGGAGAAAACTAAAACTCTTTAAATTAATCCAAATTCAGTAAAATAAAAGGCTAAATGACATCTCATGGAACACTTATGATGATTGGATTTATCATAACTCAGCTTCAGTCATCATTAAGAGAGCAATTAATTTATTATCAGTTATCAGACATGTCATCTCTAGCTAAGGATGAGATGGAGAGCTCTCATTGGTCCGGTGATTTGATCAAGGTGAAGACTAAAGCTTACACCATTAGTGGGCTTCCCAAACCTAGCTCAGGCTCCTGCCAGACCTAAAGGATGAGCTTACCTACATCTAGACTCACAAATGTGGCCTCATCCTTGGCTTGTTTTCAGTGCACAGTTTTGGAGTGGAGGTGCCTTGCCTGGGTGGAGGCCTCCCCTCACTCCCAGTTCTCTGGTTTAGGTTTGTGCTCTTTGTTAGGTGGCTAAGCTGGTTAGGTTTGGTTTTTTGGTTTTAGGGTTTTAGCACTCTCTCATTTGTTAAAAAGAGGATCTTTCAACTCTATTTGGATGAAATTTTTGGCATAGAAGCTCTTGAGAATTTCTATTGTAATATTTTGCTTAAGATCTAATAAATTTTATGACTTTGGAGGTGAATGCGGAAGATCTTTGTTGCTCATGATTCACCATGTTAGGTGATACCTTTCTTTACACCTTGTTTTCTTGATTCTTAAGTATTTGGTTATATTATTGTTGAAGCCTAACAATCTAGCACCATATTTTATAGTCCATGCTTTTCTTTTCAAGCTGTGTTCTTTTCAAGTGTTGTCTAGTATACAGGGGCTCTTTCATGGTTGAAATTCATTCTGCTGGTTCCACAATAAGTCATTCTCTTTCAGGAAGATTGAGAAGCACAATCATTTTTCCTCATCCATCATCAAACTAAAGACATCTTCCCGGTCACCTTTTACAGGTTTTATTTAAAGTTTTTCTTATCTACTTTTTGTCCATGTATCTCATGTTCATTTTGACTTGAGATAGTAGCTTGGCATTTGATCCCAAGTGCCACATTATTTTGTGGCTACTTCTCTTTCCCCATTAGCATCCAGCTAGTCTGGATGGTTTCAGGACTAGTGCTTCTAGTGCTCACCTTGTTCAGAGGTTGATCCCACCCTTTATTTGTTATTTAGTGATTTCGCCCCCTTCTTCTAGGTTGGATTTGGCCTCCTTCCACATTGTTGTGTGTATTTTCGTCTTGTTTTTCTTCTCTGCCCCGTTTTTCAATCTTTTGCCACCCCTTCTCTCCATTTTGGACAGCCCTAGCAAGCCCTAGTTTTTTCTTTCTTTTTGCCCCTTTTTTGCCCTAGTTTTTGGGCCCTCTTCAACCTTGTTTGTGGCCTTTTTGTCCACTTTTTGTTCACTCTCCTGTTTTTCATTTTTTATGACAGCCATTTGTTTTCTCTTTCGCTGTCTAGTTTTCTTAAATTTTTGTCTTCCTTTAGCTTCATAGTTGGCTCCCGTTTTTTCCCCTTCTTTGGTTTTGATCCTCATTTCATTTTCTTGCCTTCTTTCCCTCATCTTCCTTTGTTTTAGCCCTCTTTTCACTTTGCCCTTTCTCTCTCTTTCAAACTTCCTCTTCCCTTTTTTGAAAAGTTTTGAGTAAAAGTAAAATTACTCTACTTTTTTACACAAGTCCTAATATCAAGTAGAGTGATTTTCCTTTCATTTGAAAATTCCTTTCAAGGATTAAAATCCTTAAGGCTCTTTGTATAAAGTTTAATAAAAAATCTTGTATTTGAGTGGGGTTTTTAAGTCCCCACTCTCATCCTCCCCCATTTGGGGAGGCTTGTGTTGTGTGTATGCTTAGATTAGTGCTTGTTTTCATCATTGATTATATCTCATGCCTAGATCACTAATTGTTGATTCATCACTTCTAGATCATTAATTAAGTTGATTACTCTATTTTAAATTGTCTACCATTCTAAGTAAATCAACTATGCAAATATCTTGAATCATACCATAAGGTAGATCAAGAGTGCTTTCTATCGAAGAGTTGTCTTTTCATTGTTTAATAAGTTAATCAATTAATCTTGAAAGTCTCTTGAACTTGCCATAATCCAAGTCAAGAGCACTCTCTATCGGAGAGCATTCCCACTGCATATCCTTGCATCAAGCATATAGATTAATAACACGAGGTCAAGAACGCTCTCTGTCGGAGATTTTTAATTAATTAAATTAATAAAATTCACAATTCACATCCCTTTAATTAATTAACCCCCTTCCCTCCTTGCCGGAGTATGCTCTGACCGATCTTCGAGCGGAATACCCAGAAACGGCATTGGATCTTTAAACCCCACAAGAGAAACTTAACTAAAACTTTTCCCCACAACTAACGCACCGGAGTTGTTCGATAAATACTGAGGAATGTGGGAAAATTCCAAGTGTGGGCACTGGGCTACCTAATCTGTGCACTGGTAGTTAAGTTATTGAACACTTACCTTTGACCCCAGATAGGTCCATCATGTCTTCAAACGAAGCCACTGAAGGTATTACTGGTTAGGACATCCAGCCACCATAAGTGAAGATCACAAACAAAAAACTCTTAAAACTTACCAAGAGCACTTGCAAAACCTAACATTCACTGGCATCTTTTGGGATTCACATATTTACACTCAAAGCATCTCTGATAGGTTGACTCCATAGGCACTGGTCCCATCTTTTAACATTGTTGATAATCTGGTCCATTTGTCCATCGAATGTTTGATTATAAATCATATCTATCAATGCTTTGTCTATTTCGTGAAGCTCTCAAATATTTGTCTATCTTTCAATTTCGGTGATAGCAACGTGGATTGCTTTGTCTTGTGTTAAATTCATCACATTAATCATCTTAAATCACAATAACTCCTAAACAACACCCATCCACATCCGAAACATCTAAAAATTAACTTAAACATTGAGCCACACAAAACTCTTTGTTAGGGACTACCCCCCTTGGCTTCATTAGGAGTTAGCCTAAATGGAGGAGATAGGAGTAGGTTACAATACCTAGCTCTGTGCTTTCCCCCAAGGTCACACCTCTCCCATTTTCTCAAGTGAGGAGACAACTTTCAGAATATTTCTGCTGCTGGTGTTCAATCAGTGGACCACATCTTTTGGCGTCGTTGCCGGGGACAAATCTTTTTGTTCCTGGACGACCTTTGTTTCTTTTAGTTTTTTACCTTTTTATCCTTTTTGGTAGATTTTTTAGTCCAATCACTCTCTGAAATTAGACTTAAGTCCACCTAGCAACTCCACTGTCAATTAACACCTCAAGGTATTCTACTAGAAGAAACTCTGTGGGTTTGGTCGATTTCATCCTTGACCCCGAAAAGGTCTTAAGGAGGAGATTAAACAAACTATCTTCTTGCAAGATCCTTGTAGAACTTAGATCTGAGTCTATTTCAGACATCCATCTTTTATTTCCAGAAAACTTAGAAAGTTTGCAAAATAATAAATGTTTCCTTAATCCAATGGGTGAGTTTTTTACTCAACTTTGTTAAATTTTCATATGCTTAGCTAAGACATCAGTATTTCATTTCATTTTCATGACAAAAGCATATAAACAGGATCACTGAAAGATAGACAAGCACAA
>LPNX010185711.1:0-10527 GCA_001517045.1 Pseudotsuga menziesii | reverse complement strand
GGTTGCTTCACGACCCGCAAAACACCAGTATCCAACCTGCTAGTAAAAAAATTTACATTTCTGGGCAACATATCATCTGCATCGTACATATATTTCTTTAGTATGAAGGCCATGATTCAGGCTTGGTAACCTGCTAGTAATCATGTCAGTCACCAGCCTACATATCAGTAAAATGAACCGGCTCGTGATGAGACCTTTCATCCCTCAGAGACTTACTTCTAAGGGTCATTGCCCAGGCTTGGTGACCGGAGACGACAATGTTACTGAATGTAAGCTTATGATCTTGAACAGACTGGCTCTTGATGAGACCTTCTGTCCTTTCAAACATTTCTTGTTTTCTTTCTCTTCTTTTTTTCTTTTTGTTACCAATCTATGTTTACCCAGAATGTAATTAAAGTAAATCCCGAGAGGAGATTGTCTTAGCAGGTAGGGACGCAGTTTTGTTTCTCTTTACGAGAGGGTGTGGCGGAAAGATTAAATAGATGACCTTACCAAAACTGTTTTAATCTCCATAGGCTGAAATTTGCAGACACTGATACACAAAATTAACATATAATAATATTTCTGGTAATAGCTAGAACTTATGAAATCTTCTTTCTGTATGATAGGCAAACAGAATGGCTGTTCTATAGACAAATATTGCTTTGATACATGCTTTTCAAATTTCATACATTCATTCAGCTATCAATCTTGGATTTTGGTGAAAGTGTCGGACTTAGATCAAACCGAACAAACAAAATGCAAGAAACCAAGAAAACCAATCAACAGCAAATGAAATTATTCAAACCAAAGAAAGTCCACACTAGCAATATGTACAAAATGATCCCTGGAGAAGGATCAATTAAAATATTTCTTGATTGACTGACCGTTCACAGGAAGGCCATCAGTCTCTCCTTCCAATGTTTGTAATCTGAAAGTATTAGGACCAAGTTTTTCTGTAATAATAAATGGTCCTAACCACAGACTTTGGAACTTGCTATGTTTTCCTTTATCTTCATGTTCCTTGTCCCACCTCAAAACGAGATCACCCACCTCTAAATCTCGATTAGTTGATTTCCTAAGGTCAAACCAACGTTTGACTGTCTGTTGATGTTTCTTGAATTTTTTCTTAGTTATTCCCCTATCTTCTTCGAGTTTTTGTAATGTATTAATCCGATGTTCCATGGCGGAACATGGTATTTCCTATACGGATTGCGCGAGTTGAAGAGAAGGGAGAAACAAGTGCGGGGGTAAAATGGCTTCCTTTCCATATACTAGAAAAAACGGAGAATTTCCTAAAGAAGCCTTAGGAGTAACCCTGTCTGCCCACAGAGCATTTGACAGAGCGGTATGCCAGTATTTGTGATGATTGGCCACGGTACGTTTAAGGATCTTGATCAGGTTTTTGTTGCAGGATTCTGCCAGGCCATTACCCTGGGGATAATAGTTAGCAGAATATTTCAATTTTATTCCCTTTTCTAATGCAAACTCAGTCAACTTGACGGATGAAAAGTATGACGCATTATCAAAAATTAAAGACTCAGGAATACCGAATCTAGTAATGATACAGGAATCAAGGAAAGTTATCACCTGATCTGAATTCACTACCCTCAACGGTATAGCTTCAACCCACCGAGTGAAATAGTCTGTGGCCGTTAGAATGAATTTATGTTGCTGAGACGAGGCTGGGGAAATTGGTCCAACAATATCCAAGCCCCATTGCTGAAAAGGCGTTTCAATAATAACAGGTTGAAGAGGTAATGCTGCCTTTTTCAGCTTGCCTTCCGATTTTTGACACTGCTGGCATTTCCTGACAAACGTGTATGCATCTCTGAACAATGTGGGCCAGTAATACCCAGCTTTGAGTATTTTATGGGCAGTAGTTTCACCACTGAAATGTCCTCCTGCTGGACCTGCATGCAATTGAGATAATACAGTATCAGCCTCAGCCCTTTCTAGACAACGAAGAAATACTCCTTCAAAATTCCTTCTGAATAATATATTATCGATAAGTTGATAAGGGGCAGATTTGAGCCTTAAGGCCCTTTTATGCCTTGGAAGTAGATTTTCAGGAGCAGTACCATGTGTCAGAAAGAACCTAATATCATCATACCAAGAACTAGGTGCAACAGAAATTGGAAATACTTCCCTTTGAAATAAAGAACTGTCGCTGAAAAATTTCAGATCTAAACCTGTATCATTCGGGGATCCAGCTGCGAGCTTGCACAAACCTTGTCCTTTAACAATTTTCATTGGTTTTATTTCCAGGTTATATTCATGAAGGGCGGTGACCCAATGCGCTCTTTTTTCGCCCAGATCTTTCTGTACCAGCAAATTTCTTACCGCAGAATATGGTACCACCACCTTGGTGTGAGACTTCAGCAAGTAAGGCCTAAAGTGTCTCACAGATTTGAAAACTGCAAATGCTTTCTTGTCCACTTCGGGATAATTCAATTCTGCACCATTTAGCCCAGAACTTGTAAAAGCTATGGGAGCTTCAATGTCTTCATGATTTTTCTGTGTCAGCACAGCAGCGTAAGATACATCAGAAGCAAAAGTATATAAGATGAATGGTTTTGAAAAATATGGACTGATAAGAGTAGGAGCTTCAGAAATAGCTTTTAGAATATCATGAAAAGATTGTTTTTCTTCAGTATTCCATTTAAATTCTGCATCTTTTCTAATCATCTTCTGTAATGGCCTGACAATTTCCGTGTAACCAGGGATAAATCTAGAAACGAAATTTATTTTTCCAAGAAAGGACTGCATAGATTTTTTCGAGTGGGGCATGGGAATCTGAGATATAGCTTGAGTGCGATCTGAATCAATATCGATACCTTGTTTAGATACAACAAAACCCATCAATTTACCCTCAGTGACAGAAAAGATAGATTTCTTTGGGTTTAATGAGATTCCATACTTCCTGCAGCGCTCGAAAACTCTCCTAAGGTGAGTGATATGATCTGTCCTATCTCTAGAAAAAACAGTAACATCATCAAGATAAATTACCACGAACTTACCAATTAGACCCCTGAAAGCAATATCCATTGCTCTTTGGAAGGTTGCACCTGCTTTTATGAGACCGAAAGGCATCTTTCTATAAGCATAAGTTCCCCAAGGAGTCCTAAAGGTTGTTTTGAGTTGATCAGCTTTGGATACCAACACTTGGTTGTATCCAGAAAAGCCATCTAATAACGAGAACATCTCTGACCCGGAAACCTGTTGCAAGATTTTTTCCATCGTAGGGACAGGATAATTGTCTTTTTCAGAAACTTTGTTCAAGTTTCTGAAATCGACACATAGTCTGATGTCTCCGTTTTTCTTCCTTACAGGCACAAGATTGGCTACCCATTGGGCATGCCGTACCGAGAAAATTATTCGAGCCGCAAGCAGTTTATTTAGCTCCTTTTTTATAGCCGGTTCTAAACTGGGGTGAATCTTCCTTAATTTTTGCTGAAAAGGCTTAGCCTCTGCTTTGATAGGAATGACATGTTGCATGATATTAGGGTCAAATGTTTTCAAATCTTCATAAGTCCATGCAAATATATCTTTAAATTCTTTAAAAAGTTTGATAAAGGCTAAACGTTCTTGATTCAGGCATGTGCTGCCCAAATTGACACATTGAGGGTTCTGCTCAGTTCCTAAATTAACTATGTCAGATTGCATGACTGAGCTATTGGTTTTAATATTCCTGGCAGCTTTAAATTTATCCTTTAAATCATAAAGTTTTTCAAGCTTGATTACTGACCTGGGGATAATACCAACCTGATCGAGAGACTCTTGCACAGAGCAAGGCTTAGGAATTACCGAGAAGTTATGTAAGTCTTCATCGTGTGTCATTTCATCACAGACGGCATCTTTGAAGGTATCCTTTAATGTAATAAAGTTAATCAGCTGGTGATCGTCGTCAAAGACTCTCCAATTCGCAACGTTGTCAGGAATAGAGGGTCGAAACTGCAGTTCAACCGAGAACGCATCCATGGGAATTCCTTCCGATGGTATTAGTCTCGAAGCTACATTAGCCAAGAGATCAGCTTCCTGATTCAAATATCGGGGAATGGAATTTATGTTAAATGCTTCGAATGATGATAGCAAATTCCATACCTCAGTTTGATAATTCTTCAAGTGTCCAGCTATACAATGTATGCTGTTACGTATTTGTCGGACAATGATTTCAGAATCTCCTAGTACCACCAAGGATTTGGCTCCTAAGTCAATCGCCTTTTTCAGCCCTTGAATGAGGGCTTCATATTCAGCGACATTATTTGTGCACTCAAACTCTAATCTGCATGCAATGAAGTATCGTTTCCCGTGAGGGTCAATTAGCAAGCATCCCGCACCAGCTCCTTCCTTTGACTTGGAACCATCAAAGTACAGGGACCACAGACCGTCACTAAGGTTAAGATGTGATATATCCAAGACAGCATTTTCAGCCGGGACTTGTATAAAGTGACAGATTTCAGACTGTAAATTTGAATCAGGATTTTCTAAAATTTCAGCTTTAAAATCTCCAAAAAATGAGTCAACCATATAATTGCCCAATATGGTATCAGCAAACAGAACTGGTTCGTTGGAGTCATCAATCTCTGTAACGGTATGTTTCATGTACCGTTCTCTATCGATCCTAATTTTTTTTTGAAAACCTTTATAAGGTATCCACAAATGCGACCAGTCTGTGGCAAAATACCCGTCGAGTTTTTGAGACCAATCCCTGCTAAGAAAAAGACCATAAGCCTCTGGTATATCTGCGACAATAATATCGATGAAAAAATGGACTTGAGGATTAGCAGCTAACCTAATCATTACATCCTTTAATTTTTCTATCACTTTAACATTCGACCGGTCTAACTGCACGATACTAGTATCGCAAGACTGAGGGACAGCATTGAGTCTTTTGCATACAGAGTATGGCATTACGTTTTTATATGCTCCTGAGTCAATCATGTAGTTATGTACTTTATGATTAAATATTTCAAATGACAGCAAAAAGGGTGGAGTCGCAGAGTCAGATTTTTTTCCAATTGATGATGCATTAACTGAAGATTTTTGTGAATCAAATTTGTTGGGTACAGGAGTGTTCTGATCAACAGAAGTTTTACCAGTTTTTCCTAGGGACACTCCCATTTTGTCATCAATGTAGGGTATTTTAATGAGTTCATAAAGGGAAATATTAGCCCTACTCTTCTTAAGATCTTCAATCAAGTCGTATTCTAGTTCAGGAGAGGTTGATGTTTTGTCAATTGCAGGCTGATCTTTGTTTTTAGGAGCTGCACCATTATCTGGAACAGTTGCAGCAGGTTCAGCTGAAGGTTGATTCTTTTTACTTCGGGTATTATGTTGATGCTGATTTACATTGACAACCACCACATCTTCTTCATCAGTCAGTTCTGAGGTATCCCAAAAGTGACTAATGACATGAGGAGGTTTGTCATTGTTGTCAGCCCCAGTTTTCTCATCATCTTGAGAGGTTTGTTCAGCAACTTGGGTTTCACCTTCCGTAGATGTCTCGAGATCCGAAAATATTGATTTGAGAAAGGTATTGATTTCCTCGACACTATTGGCTTCAGATGGCGGATTCTGTTTTGCTGATGTATTTTGAAAAGGTTTTCTAAAAAATTGTTTAGGAGGCTCCTTGGTGGTGGGATTTTCAGAGTTACCTTTTTTCAAATCTATAATTTCGTTAGATAACTTCCTAATTACTTGTTGTAGGCTTTCCAGATCCAAGGAGTCTTGGCCTCTTTTGTCAGAAGTTTTGGCAGGACTGTCATTCTTTTTTCGAGATGAAGACGCTGAATCAATGTCTACCCCATAATTTACTTTAGTAGCAGATGCGTCCTTTTCCACTTTGATTGCCTCATCAAAATTCTCGGCAAGGGTAAGTTTGGCCTTTTGTCGGACAAACATGGCTATCTTTCCAGGTAAGGCTGAAGTATAAAACTCAACCGTTACATCCTCAGTTGGCCTCGAGGTAATAGGAATCCTATTTCTTAAGGTCAGGAACCATTGATTGAAATCTTTGACCCTTTTCTTGGGATCTATACGAATTTTGGATAATTCAGAAACCAATACTGCTGGAGATTTGTCATCCCCAAACTTGTTTATGAATGCAATATCGAACTCATTCCAGCTGGTAATCGAGCCGGCTGTCAAAGAGAAGTACCATGTCGAAGCCCTTCCCTCAAACGTATAGGGAAACAGTCGGCATACGACGTCTTCATGTTCAACGTCAAGGAGCTAGACTGCCAGCATAAACTTCTTAATGTGATCTTCGGCTGGCTCCTTCGACTCAGGGTTGAACTTAGGCAAAAGTTTCTCAGGGTGTTTAGGAAAAGGATGCTGGACACCAGGGACAACAACAGCATCCTGGGCCATCCAAGGCATAGGGTTTGGTGGATTGGCAGCTGCCATGTTCCTAGGAGTCGGAGGTGGTGACGGTGGTCTTAGAGGAATACTAGACGAAGGAGGTGGTGACGGTGGTCGACCGGATCCTCCCGAAACCGATGGTCCTTCAGAAGATGAAGGCTGGTTAATGTTTGTTACAGATGGCCCTTGTTCTTCGAAGACAGGTTCAGGGTGATGAGTACGAGGCCTAGTAATCTGTGGAAGGGGTAATTCAGTGGGCAGATGCCCAGTAAGATTGGAATAAGCCCGCGTTAATATTCTCTGGATCAGTGCCTGATTGCGATGACCGGCGTGTTCCTAATCTTGTAGCTGTCTGTATTTGAGGGGTAGTTGGCTGATTAGTTTTGTTGACATAATTGTGTTCATCAGCCATTTTACGCTGGCCCTCCTTCTAGCGCCATTGTTGACAGGCGTTTCTGATTCAGCCCGCAACGGGGGAAAACGACCCAGTGCGGGATCCTTAGAACAGGTTCCAAGCTGTTTTAGGTAGTCATTCCCGACAGGTTTATAGGCTCTGTTAGCCTGGGATCCTAAAAGGGTAACTAGTGCTATCGATTAGTAGGTGTTTAAACTTAATGATTTATTAGAGTTAAAACTGAGTTTTATACTACTGTTGTATGAAACTACTATACGCAAATTTGTTATATAGATACAGCAGAATTCAGAAACAAACAAAAACTAATACAATACTGTTAACCATATACACAAATATACAGCATTCACACCGAGGAGTAAGCTAAAGATGTTTTTACAGAAACATAGGTAATCATATTCGCAGTTTTAATATCATGCAGAAAAATAACATTAAATAAATCCTAAAGTCCTACTCTAACCCCTATCCCGATCGGGAGCATGATTAAACTAATACTGATTCTCAGCAAACACTGGAAAACGTAATGTAAAATCTCATTTGCAGAATAGTAAAGACATTTAAAACCTGCAAATTAATACATGCATTACTAACTATCATATACCAATAATAACAATTATTAAATACATGACAGATTATACCAATATGACTGAAAACCAGAAGCAGCGAATACTTAAAAGATTACTTTCGCATAATTAATGAAAATGAACTATAACGAAAGATATAAACTTAAGAAATAAAAATACTAACAACTACGAGATGTCATAAACGCAAACCAGTTTTAAAACTTAATAAGACGTAAATCCAACATCACCAGTCCAAAACAAAATGTCAACAGGCAGGAAACCGCCTAGCAGCCCATCCAGTTAGAACCAGCAGTTCAGTACTTGCATTCTGATAGTATTCCCCCCTCCTCAAGCACAACAGGCAGGAAACCGCCTAGCAGCCCATCCAGTTAGAACCAGCAGTTCAGTACTTGCATTACGATAGTATTCCCCCCTCCCTACCCATAATGCCAACAGTCTATTAAATACATTCCTTTTTACCCATGATAGCATATTTGGGATCAAAAACAAATCTTCACGATCCCTAACTAATCGCCAAAGGAAAACGACAAGTGAAACCTGTCGTTTTTCCTTTAGCCCTTAATTTCTCACCCAGCCTACAGGATCGTAACATAAAACAGAGGAACCTGTCAAACTATTTCTCCATTCCGTGATTCGATTCCAGCAAAGCAGGGATTATGCCGATCTCTTCAAAATTTGGGGAGTTAATATCTGCGATCCACAAAAGAAATATTTAGAAAATCGTAACAGCAGGTGAAATAGAATTATAAATCAAATAATCTCAACGTAACAAATTACCTGACATTCAGCCATATAACAAACCATGATAAAAAACTATATATATTCACTGGGGCATTAAAGACCTGAATGTTTACTCCACTGGAGTGACTGGGCGAAGGCGCTTTAAACTGCATTAAAGCGATCTGAGCGTTCAACTCTCGTAACTTTTCTTCATTCCTCTCATTTTCATCCTGTAATTTCAGGACACGCCTGATAAGTTTGTTCTTATGGTTTTTCAACTGCAACAAATGCTTGTCGCTAACATCTATTTTCTCCTTCATCCCCATATTATCGATTTTCAATAGATCTCTGCTAGCAGATACCTCACGGATTTTTTCCTCCATTCTACGGACCTTGTCCAGTAGACAGTTAACGAACAAAGGATGAATGTTTTCACCGATCTCATGCAAAACAGAGGAGGTCACTTTAACTGATTTTTCATTCATGACCGAATCGGTCACGCACTCAACATGAGCTTCTGAAATTTTCTTGCCCTCGACTGGTGGGCTTTTCGACTCAGGCACAATTTCCACTTCTGTCTGAACAGGCTGGACTTCAACAGAAACGAAGGGATTCTCAGAAATTTCTGGAACATTCACCGTAGGACTTGGGTCGACTGAATCGGTCCTTAGATCAGGATAAAAAACATTATCATTTCCCTGGGCAGACGTGGTAATCTCCTCAACGTCGATTACCACTGTCTCAAAATTATTATTGTCCTCTTCAGGCCCTTTGACAGATTTGGCTCTGGCCATGCTACGTGTTAGTATCCTACTCAGCTTAGGAGCGTTTCCTCGCCGACTAACATTTTTTCCCCTCGCACTTGATGGGTTAACAGGTGAGAACCCTGAACTCTTGGCGCGGCGACCATTATGCACAGGAGTAGGGCGACTATCCTCAACATTGACCACAGGAGTCCGCGAGGGTTGCGAGTTTTTAGGGCTAGGATTCGACACAGGCTTTTTAGACGAAACTGAACCCACAACCCGATGTTTCCCACAGTCATCAGGTTTATTATACATGCAATGGCAGAACTTCGAGAATCCATTATCCTCAATGAACTGTTCCCAGGACCGACCCATTTTCCCCAATTCGCTTTCTACCAGAATCCGGACCAAACCATGATGAAACAAACTATGACTCAGGTGTTTCGGCCCTTTTTTAATGGTGTTAGACATCTTAAAGAGACTATGCAACAGATAATAAGGGAGGTTAATTTGAAAACCCAAAAACACAGCCATGAGACGTAGGTGATAAACATACGCAGAGGACAAGCGCCCTTCACATGTAAGATATCGGTGAATTAAATCTAAAACCGGACGCCATTCTTTGCGAAAGTACTTACGTGCTACCCCGGTGCGGAACGAGACCTCCTGCGTCTGATTCTTCAGCAAGCTGCGCCACTCTGTGATTTCCATTCTTTGGTATTTAAACCATTTTTTCCCTGTTAACGGCAAACCAGTCGCATGCGCGACAGACCTCTCATCCACCCTGAAACATAAATCTCCTACCTCAACCTGATAGTCCCTTAATGACATGGCGAACACCCGGGTAACTTCCAGGTTTGAATCAGAGAACTTCCGGAGGAACTGTAACCATCCTACCTCCTGGACTTTGTGCAACAAATCGACGTTCAATTCAAGCAAAGTCAATTCATGGGGCTCGACTCGAACCACCGGGGCCATTCTTGTTAACACGCGGGCGAGACAGTGTGCACAACAGAGTTGCCACCTGAGGATTAATGACAGAGACACGATTTGAGAGCACTTAGAGCTAAAACCACAAACCAGTAAACCAGGCGACAGGCCAGCCATATGAGAATTTATACAAAACCCTCGCGGGTTCAGTCTGAGCGACGCCATCAACATTCCGAATGGCGCATACAACTGACGGCCGAAACATTTAAACCCACGATCATCGCCCTGTCTTCCACTTAAATGACCATGGTGGCAAGTTTGTACGCACGACAGGCGTTCCAATAACCTATCGTCACGACCAAGCTTATGGACAAGAGTTAAGATGTGGAGGGAAGCGTGATACGAGTGGCATCATTGCACTCATGATTCTACAGCGAGGTGACTCATGCCAGAGATTTCCTGAATCATGCGTTCATTTATATGTAGTAAGGTGGCGAACGATACTATAGTCCAAAAATTAACGTTGGTGATTAATTGACATGACTTGCCCTGAACCATAGCTCGACAACATTAGGATAAATCTGCCAATGATATACTTATGTTTCAATAAACGACCTTTAATCACCATCGTATTGATGCTAGACTAAGGTTATTAATATAACATTATAACCTATGCTTTGAACATGTGATACATCATATGCAATGTAATATAGGTTAGAGCATGGAATATTAACTTTTCATTACACCCGCCAATCCTTATCCATACACCTAGGGGTAATATCAGCCAACCCAT
>LPNX010185658.1:327241-352297 GCA_001517045.1 Pseudotsuga menziesii | reverse complement strand
TAAAAACTTGTTAGTATTACCATGTTTTTCCACACCTGATATCATCAGGTAGTACTCTAGCATGGTATCTCAAAGCTTAGAAGAAGTATCTCCTAAACTCAGTTCCCTAGTTTATTTTACCTTTACTTCAATTATTTTACTGTGTATTTATCTTTTATTTAAGTTATCTCACTTGCAGCTTTTATTTAAATCTGAATTGTATTCTGTTCCCTGGAAAAGAATTAACTGTGCATGAAAAGAAAGACTAAGTATACTTGAAATATAAGTTATATTCATTTCTTTTCTGTACAAAGTAAATGCATTACAGATTAAAGATTTAAGTATTATCAGTAGGGTTTAGTAGTTTGCTTTGTAGTAAAAGAACGAGAACTCTACATATCAGTATTGCTATCAGAACTACAACATAATTTATGAGTTATCTTTTTAAAAGAAATAGACCTTATTTTTATGTAGAAGTGCCTTTATTGTAATTATAAAGAGTTTACTTAAATATTAAACAAAAATGAAAAGACTTTAAACTCAAAGATGAGTAATAATATATTATATTAGTAATACTCTTATTTACATTTGAAATAATAATAAATTCTAAGTAACTATGTTTCTAGGATTTAGAAATAAACATGATGTTTTATATATATGTAATAAATATGTAGATAATTAATTATAAATAAATATCTAATATAATATCATACAGAAAAGAGACAGTATATAATTATGTTCTAGATTCTAGAATAGGGTTTAGATAAATAAAGCTATTTACGAACTTATTATATACACAAGATTATTATGATAGAAAGTTTACATCATATTAATTATTTATAAATTGCAACAGAAACTCCTAACTGTAGATTTAGGATTTAAAACTTTACTTAAGTTAAATTATATAACTATAGTAAAGGAATCATAAAAGCTCGACAATATAACCTTGTTTTTATTTCATTCTGTATATTACTTATATATATAAAGCACAAGTTAAATAAACAAATAAAGACATAGTTAAATATAAATATATATATATAAAATAGAAATTAGAATGTCAAGTACAGAGTGTTCCATTATGGAGTTGGAGCGTTATTAAAAACTAAACATAAATAAATTTTAAATAAACCATTTAAAATACTCACAGCTAAGTTAATAAAAGAATAACCATTAGGTATTCTTTTCGAGAACTATACATTACAGCAAGGGAGAAAAACCAGATGCACACATTTTTTTAAACACTTGGAAATTAATTACCAAAAACATTTAATAACCTCCACTGTAAATGCAAGGCCAAAGGCCTGCAAAGATAACCATAACGAACTGTAAAAATCAAGGCTCGAAGCCTGTCTGTAACATTTCACATTTAAATAACTCAAAGGCTTAAAGCCTGTAACCCTGTCTTAAAAACCAAAACATGCAAGTAAATAACAGTTTACATCCACGGCCGTAGCCGGTTAAGCTCTTAAAGAGCTAGGGTTTAACCCAAAATCAAAGCATTACAACTATCAACCCTCGCCATACCATTTTACAAGTAACCCTTTAAACACAATCTCGGCCTGGAGCCGTAACCCTTTTATCACAGGGATAAACCCTAGTGAAGCAGGGAAGAATTCTACAGCTAAGCGAAGAGCAGAGAAACCAAGATTATGCACCCTGTCAACAAACAGCATGGAGACGGACATCGAAGGACCGGGCTTACCAGGAAGCGCCGAGTCATGTCTTCTGTGCGCAGCAGCTACGATCTTGAAGGGTAAGTCTGCCATCGAAGGACAGATAATATTGGAAGGCAAACCTGCCAACAACGAAAATTTTTCAGTTAATAACCCTAACAGTTACATAACAACAACATTTAAAATAAAATGCACATTGTAATTCGTAATCGCTTACCTGCGAAGATTCCAGCAGTAAGCAGACTGGAACGAGGGTGCTGGAACCCTTTCCTCACCGGGAGAATCGAACAGCCCTCGACCGAGCCCACAAAATAACAACACAGCACAGCCTGCAAGGAATCAACACAGCCCACGAAAGAGCTACACAGTACAGCCACGAAGGGCAATGTAATAACAGCCCACAAGGGAGCAATACAACGCAGCCACGAAGGGCAATGTAATAACAGCCCACAAGGGAGCAATACAATGCAGCCACGAAGGAGCAGTATAATACAGCCCACAAGGGAGCAATACAAGACAGCCCACGCAGGAGCACAACGAAGGCGAGTTACACACCACGCTATCTCCAAGCAAAATCGACCAGCAAAAACTACTAGGGTTTGGCAGTGCAGCGCTCAAAGCCCGCAGGCGAGAAGAACTGAATCGTTTTGGAGGCAAGTCAACTTATATTGCCCAATGCATGGCGAGGAGGCAGCCACGTTATCCCATAAAATTTTTCCAATAAGTGGGTCGATCCCTAATGTTTCGTATCTTTGTGTTTTGCCAACAAAATCATTTCGGGAAGGTTCCATATCATTGCCTTTGCCAAACTTAATCACGATTTGAGGGCGCTACATAATCACCTTCGACCTTGACCTGCATAAGGTCAAACACCATAATGTTATGATCATGTATGGAAACAAATATTACATTGAAATATGTATAAACCATACCATATGTTATGTTAACCATCGTGTAATATATTATTACATTCAACGAAGCATTCTAACCTTGGAATAATGGCTTTGTAAAGTTAAAACCAATATTATTGATCCTCATAATAAAACCATGAACTACAGAGATGACTTGTTATTGATAAGTCTAGTTCAGTTTTGGAGTGTAAAAGTTACATTGGGAGACCTCACTTGAGGTTAGTTCACTTGATTATAGTATAATCAATGAACTTAAATTACAAGACTAATGAAATCTAATGGTAGAGTTATAGTCGCATAAATTATACAGTATATACCTTGCGACCAATTACCCTAATGTAATAACGTTAACAAGGAGTCTAACCCATGCTTCTACTTGTCAAGCGTTATTGTGTTATGAGTTATTTTATCAAGGAGTGACCATGTGCAACATGGGAAGTAGTTCTTTTATCTTGATTTATATTATTATAAATGTTTATGTCCACATTTATTCAAAGAACTCTGTTTAATTACATGAATAGAACTGGTGATAATAACCATTCAAAAAGGGGCGACAATTAAAATTGTAATAGCCTCTTGTCAACCTTAAAATTTACTAATGAACTTTACTCTTATAGCCGTTACTAGTACTAGTAATTTCAATAATTTTATAGGCAGTATTGGAAAAGAAAATATATGTAAACTCCCATCCTTATCTCTGAATGTCCTTTGAACTGAAGAGTTCATAGATATATCGGGAAATGACAATTCTTATCTTTAGTGTCTTTTAACCTTTCTCATCATATTTTTGCTTTATATCAAAAATGAAATAAAGGAGGCTATACCTGTAGAAGCTGAATAGTCCGCTTAACATGCATTTAGTTCTCTACTGAAAGCACTTGATAACAGCATATGATTTAGTTTACTCTAGAATGATCTGTTAGCAGCAATCCCAAAAACTTTACCTGTCAATCTGTAAGATAAAGGAAAACTGTGTGCGTTAGCTTTACAGCTAAGTAAGCCCATTCTAACATAGTTATCCACATGCTGTTGCAAACAGAGAACAATCAGAAAACTGAAGAAAGATAAACTCAACTAACATTCCAACCAAGTAATGATCTTACAGTTACAAAGTAAATAGCATTAACTAAACAGTATTTAACGATTGTGTTAACATACAATTATGCTATTTAAAAGTTTTTAAAATTCCTGAAAATTTGGGGTTTTGACATTAAGTGTGGACATAGGTCGAAGTGGAGTCATGTCGAAGTTATCTCGAGGTGCTAAAAATGTGTCCTTCATGTCAAAATGAAAAGTATACTTTATATTAGAAGGTAACCCTTTAGTATTATAATCTCATCAAAGTGGGAGTTGATCGCAGTTAAAAATGTGTCGCGGTAAAAGATTGTCCAAGTCAAGTGGATGTTTGTTGAAGTAAAAGTATGTCACGATAAAAGTTCGTAAAATGAGTGTCAACATGAAAGTGAAAGTTGATTCTTGTCGAAGTGAAGTTTGTTATGGTCAAGTGAGAAGACTTGTCTATCGCAATAAATTTTTTTCAAATTTAATCTGATCACAGTAAAACCATATAGTCTCTAATGTTAGTTGATAGCTTCCAAGAGAAGAAAAATTAGGTCTTTGTATATGTAGAAGAAAAATTAATGAAAAACATAGAAAGAGAGAGAAGAGCCATTAGGAGAATAAAAAAGTATGAGAGAAAGGAGAAGAAGAAAAATTCTAAGAAGAGTTTGAGAGATCAACCACATATTTGGAATGTGTTGAAAGTCCAAGCTTTGTACAAGGTGAAACATCCAAGTAGATTTCAAGGTATGTAAATTCCTTCGTAGTTCTCTTGTTATGTCACGATGATAGATAAAGCTATAGTTTTAGGGTTGAATCCATGTTTTATGTATGTTGTACCTCTTCTCTAGAATTACTTGTGTGAATGTTTTTTACATTTACCATTTGCAAAAGACATATGTATTTCTCAAATATTTAACCATGTACTAAGTTTAAGTTTTAACCTCATAGTGTTCGACACAAGTCTTACTTAATTTTTTTGGGTGTATGATATTGTGAGCCCGTCGTAGTAAAATTGTGTGAAGTGTCATATCAAGTTAAAAGGTGTGGAATGGAAATTCCAAAAGATATATTTTATTTATGGTTTTATGCTTTTTACAAGGAGTACAATGCGGCTTTATTCAAATTAAGGGTCACCATTAAATGATGTGACCTATAAGGACATTAATTAATAAATAAAAAATTACTAACTAAGTTGCTGAACTATTTAGTTTTATTATAAGTCATCCCTCTCTAGAATACTTCGTCCACAAAGTATTGGTAAGGATGGGTCATGGGGGATTCACTTGTTGACCAATATCCTATCACGTTAGTTCATATTGTGGGTTTTAAAATTATTAAAAATTGAACCAATATATTGCAGGTATTGGGGGGATGAGGGGTTTAAGGTGGGGGTGGGTAGGGTGGTTTATAAGGATTGAGGTATAAAAAGGGGCGGGGAGGAGGTTTTATGTATTGGGAGGAGGTTTCAACAAAAATATTTTGGGTCAATATCTATGGAAATTAAGGGTATTCTTTAATATCCCATGATCGCATGTGCTATGTGAGATGTTCACTAAGTGAATTCCCCATGGAATGGGTGGTGCAAACAAAAATATTCATTCTCCCATATTGTTTAATCATTTGTTAAGTTTCTCCACTTGATAAGGTATTCATTTACTGATATGGAGTGATGTGTTTTGGTTTTAATTTCCAAAATGCATACTGGTTCTAGCACTAATTTCCTTCATCATCTAACTTAGGAAATTCAGTTTGTATGTGAGTGGTTGAACCCAATTTCTTGTTTAGTCATGAGACATGGAATATGTCATGAATTTATCCTTTATTTGTGATGTCTAGAGGATAGGCCACTTGTCCCACTCGCTTTCGAACTTGATATGGACGATAGAACTTGGGTGCAAGTTTATGATTTTTTGGAATTTTTTAGTGAAGTTTGTTTGTACGATTGAAGGCAAATAAACACCTAATTGCCCACTTTGAATACTCTCTCCCTTCTTTTTTAGTCTTCTTGTTGTTTCATGTGGTTTCTTGCTTTTTCAATATGGTTCTTCAAAATGTGGATGACCTCATCATATTCCACTAGGTAATCTCTTGCTGCTGGAAGTTTGAAATTGTTGATGACATATTCTCTTGCTATAGGAGGTGGATACCCATATAAGTCTTGAAAAGGTGATTGTTACAACAATATACTAGTAAATAATTAGGTTATAACAATTAGTAATAGTAATTAATTATTAAACATAGTTATCAAGAGAAATGTCTCTTCCACATTTGATGGCCAGGCCATATTTAAGCAATCCATATCCATTGTAATAAATCATCCATTCAATTATTATATATTTATACATTTTAATCATGAAGATGGATCATCTCCCCTCTTACTATCCGAATACAGATTCTCCATTACACCGGATACAATGTAACATTGGTATCAGAGCCGATTCACTCCTCCTACTCGAGATCGGATTTGGCTCATATGTTCCTAATTATTCCGCTGTTCCATTTCACCACTTATTATTCTCTCACGCTTCACTCCAAATTTCCTCCCTCCATCTGAAATTTCCTCCCTCCATCCCCCTCTCCTCATCTCTCCTCCATCTAGACTCCCAAAGTTACCACCACTACTCTCCCTCCTCGTAGACTACACCTTCACCATTCTCCCTTCCCAACAACTCTCACGCACACTTCCACGTGCCCCAACTCGTCCCCAATCTCTACACCTACCACCTCCCATCGCCCCACCTCCATATTTCCACAACCTGTCTCCAACCAAATGTATTCGTGCTCTACCCTCTCCACGCTCCCATATCCCTTATCATTATACTCCCAAACCGAAACCTCTCTTCCCTCCCATGCTGCTCCTTTCTTGGATACACAGTCTCCTCTTAGCCCAGCTTCGGTCACCCCCATTTCTTGTTTTTTTTCTTTCCATCACCCTGCATTCTCCTCTACAACCATGCTACTTCCCTCCTCACATGCATGTAGCTCACCCTACACATATGTCATTACAACCAGCTCCCTGTTCACATTCAAAAACAACCTCTCCTTGTCATCTCCACCACCTCTCCTCTCCACCAACTACCTATCTCCCCACCTCTCACGAACGGCTCCGCCGCTGCATCATGACCGACCGCTCCATGCTGATGCTATTTTAATTAAAAAAACAAAATTATAATAAAATTCTTATTATTACATAATATCAAAATTGTAATAATAAAATTGTAATTATAAATGATATGAAAATCCAACAAAAAGACTCTATAAAATCCCAAACCCTGCAGCAAGTATCATACACAAGCCAAGCAAGACACTGAGACTAAGAAGTATAATCCACTAATACCAAACAAAAAGGATATAAATTACAAGAACACATTTTAAATAAAAGCAAAGAAACATAAGTCTCTGATCAGTATAGAAGCAATAAACAAGCATCACAGGCACCCAAGAAGACTCGACAACAATCAAAACCCACCCAACATATCCCAAACATCAATATCTCAGTCACAAAGAGGTATATACGTGATTTTTCATAGAAAACAAACATGTATACACGACTGTAAGTAATACAACCCACGTGTATACGCAACTGTTACCTCTATTAGCCACGTGCATCAAGATAAACAGTGTAAAAAAAGGTAGGCTAAGACTCAGATTACTTCAAATGAACACCAATGGGAAAACACACTCTTGAACGCGACATAGAAACAACGAGAAGACAAGAGAAAATAAAGCACATCATGCACCTAAACCCCAACAAAAAGGAAAATCCCAAGTATGGTCACCAATTCTATTATGGAGAAGAATTTGTGTGGCTTGGGGTGGACCACAATAGACCGTATGAAACAAGAAATCAATCCACTTCCATTATGATAAAGAAATAAACAAGTCTAACACTAAAGGATGACAAGCGTACCTTATTTCAAACATTTGTAGTAGATCCTAGTTGAGCTATAAATTTATCAAAATCTACATACCCTTCCTCATTGACTGGGAAATTTCTATTAGTCTCACTGTTTTTATCATTCTAGAAGTTTGATGCACTCAAAGTTAATTCTGAAAGCTATTCTAGGAATTTAACTCACTCCTCTACCAATCCTAGGTCTCATACTATTAATTCATTGAGGTCATACCACGTTTGAACAACCACCTCTGTGCAGGTTCTCCTCGGGACAATCTGCTAGTTTTTTCCCAAATCATTCCAAACAACCCTAAATCATTCCAGAGTTGTTCCTAACATTTCGAAACCTGATTTGCTGCTAATCACCTATGTGATAAAACATATGAAATTTTCACAGATCTTGGTTGAGTGGATATGAAGGTTCTTCCTAGTTTGCACGATTGGGACACCGAGAAGTGTGGGAGTAGGCTTCATCAGAGCTGATTCCGAAACCTAAATGGTCCCCAATTTACATGTTCTTAGGGAAGTAACTTCGTGTGTCATAAATTGTATTTGGTTTCTTCCATCATCACACTACCCTTTTTACAAATTTATCACGAACACTCATTTTTTCTTAGTATCAAGAAATAATTGGTTAATTACAAAATTTTCGTTTCGAATTTTAATAAAAATTGTATCATAGTTAATATTCCGATATGATATTCGATCAGGGGTATTATACTTATGCATTATTCGTTTGCTTTATAAGGAAGTGGTTGTTTAAACTCTGGGTTTCCTTTTTAATGTGTAGGTGGAGTTCGGTGGCTAGAGAAAATTACGAACGAATTCTAGCTTCATTCTCCAAACCCATGCTTCATTTGGCTAGGAAAGGGTTTTACCCCTCCATGATTTTCCTTATTTAGTTACAGTTTACATTACATAGTTTTTTTGTTAGGGTTAACATTGACTTGGGATTGAGTCAAAGGTGGTTTAGGTCTAGCACATGGTTTGTTGTAGCCCATGGTATTGTCCCATGGTATTTGCATGTGATTAAGCCTTTATAAGGGTTGTGGAGGCTCCATTGTAAAGGGGCCTAGAGGGGAGCGGTGGCCAGCTCACTTGTCCTGGATGGCTAGTTTTGGCCATATAATGAAGATCTTCATTGGTGTTGGTTTTCGCGCATGGGGTTTCCAAGGTATATTGTTTGTGTCTATGTGATGTTTCTTGTAATGTTTGTTTCTCGCTCATTATTATGTTGATGTTTGTCATTTTAACCTAATAAGTGGTATCAGAGGCATGGTTTGGCTTGGTTATGATTGTTGGTGTTGCTATGTGCATGTGCTGTGGAAAATATTGTATGTGTAGAGTTGAGAGAAAGTGGTCCACATAGGAGGTGCTAAAAATATCTGACTAGATCTTATTGTGGATGCATGAGATCTGATGCAGATAGATTTGCTGAGCCATTTTACACAAAGGAGAAGATCTATTGAGTGCACAAGAAATGAAAACGAAGGTCACATGTTGCTCTTATGAAAGAGGATGAGAATGATCTTGTGGAAGAGCTAGGAAGCTCGCTTACAATACAAGCATGGATATCGCATAGGGAGTAGGTTGGAGAAGCCGCCAAGGAACTCATGCAGAGGCCTATGATTATGAGCTGCATCAAGGGCTTTGACAAAAATAAAAAGTGTTGCGGCTATGGATCGGGGCATGCGAAGCCTCAATAGTAGTAACATAATGATGGAATCGTTGGCATAGTGAGTCTGGTCAAGAATTTGGTTTGATGAAGTGCACTGAGCCACCGTAGAGCTGGAAGAATGAAACCGCATGAAATAATTCTTATATGTCGTGAACCATGAAACTATTCATCGAACCGTGAAACTATTCACCATAAAAACATTTGCGAGGTAAAATCCTGTAAGGCAAGACAAGCTATGAAAGAAAGAGAACTACACAGTTTTCGTTTAAGCTCTCCATGTCACTACAAAGTGAAGTCAAATCCATGAAGTAAAGGTAAAAACAATAATAAAAATAGTTTTTTAAAAAGGATCCATGCCATTCACGTCATTTTTTGAAAGAAGGGACCATTTCTTAAGTTATGAAATATTTTGAATCCAAAGTTAAGTGGATGTGATGTATAAAAAGGTGGATGATTAAATTAATAGTTTAAACTTTTAAATGAGCTTTGTTTAATGTAAGCTTGGTTAATGGGATTGGAATCCATGTATGGAAGACAGTTCAAGTATTTTCATGGTTTTATGAATTAGGGTTACATTAGAGGAAATTTGAGGTCTAAAATGGGCATCCTAAGGAAAATAAAAAAATAATAGTTAAAATAAAAAAATAATAGTTATTAATTTTGGAGGAAGAATGAAAAAAACTACTTTTTTTGTTCGTATTTTTCGACATATCTCCCTGTGTTTTTTCTCAAATTCTGAGCGAGAGAGATCGTTGGATGGGGAATTTAATTCCGCATCCAATGAGTACCCACACTGCATACTTTTGACCAACCCCACTACCCCAAAAATAAGAAATACTTGAAAAAATGTGATGATTATGTCATCATCACATTTTTCATGTATTTTTTGTTTTTGGGGTAGCGGGATCCATCAAAAGTATGCAGTGTGGGTAATCGTTGGATGCGGAATGAAATTTCGCATCCAACGTGCTCTCCTGCTCAGAATTTGAGTAAAAACACAAGGAGATATGTTGAAAATACGAACACAAAAATTAGTTTTCTTTTATGACAAATATGTCAATTCAACTATTATGGTAGACACATTTTATTAAAATTCTATTGGTTCTTGAATTCCAACTCACAAAATTTATTGTTGGCGTGTTTTCTTATAAGTCCCATTTTAGACCCCAAATTTCCTCTAATGAGGATGTGGGGCTTCGCATATGACAAGTATGGTAAAAATGTGGAGGCATGGCACATGACAAGCATGTTAAGTATTTTATATTTTTGTACCTATTATATTACGCGGTGCATGTTCGGTGGTACCTGACATCCTAGTAGTAATTTTTTGGTCCATGTGAAATTTAGCCATAGGCATGTTTGGATTTATTTGGATGCTAAAAGCACAAGTTATCCCTCTTATGTGTAGAGAAGGGATGTTGCATCAAGTGTGGAATGAACAACTAGGTAGGTACGAGGGTGGTAGGTGTACTCGTACCCTAGCTTGATGTGGATCAGAGAGGTCAAGTCTTCAATTATGGGAGGAATGTGAGATTGTTAATCTCAGTGTTGGGACCAAGATTGATGAGCCATGTATGTGAAGAGAATTCCTAGAGAACTAGCAGTTATAGCAGTTGAGGACCCATGTAATCCAATAGATGGATCCTGCTTTATATGGACATCAATGACAGAGTTTGGATGCAAGTACAAAAGGAGCATGACAAAATACGAGCAAGAAAGCGAGAATGAAACAACATGAGGATGAAGCAACGGATGGTGATGGTGTAGTCACCAT
This sequence comes from Pseudotsuga menziesii, assembly GCA_001517045.1. Classification (NCBI taxonomy): domain Eukaryota; kingdom Viridiplantae; phylum Streptophyta; class Pinopsida; order Pinales; family Pinaceae; genus Pseudotsuga; species Pseudotsuga menziesii. Next base: position 341,325 of record LPNX010185658.1, on the reverse strand, counting down.
GAAGGAACATGAAAAAAATAAAAATTAATGGAGCATTTTGCATCTAAAGTGCATATGTATGTAAGGCCTGGTAAGGCATGCATACCCCTGGTAACTCACCAGTAAAGTCGGGAGATAGACCTAGGTGACAGGGGTGTATGTGAGATTCCTCAGTAAAAATTTGAGGGGAGTTGGTGATTACTCCATGTCAAGTTTAAAGGGGGAATTGTTAGGGTTAACATTTACTCACGATTGAGTCAAAGGTCGTTTAGGTCTAGCACATGGTTTGGGCACATGGTTTGTTGTATCCCATGGTATTTTCTCATGGTATTTGCTTGTGATTAAGCCTTTATAAGACTTGAGGAGGCTCCATTGTAAAGAGGCCTAGAGGTCAACGATGGCTAGCTCACTTGGCCCGGATGGCTCGTTTTGGCCATGTAATGAAGATCTTCATTGGTGTTGTTTTTCCCACATGGGTTTTCTAGGGTAAATTGTTTGTCTATCTGCATGTTGCTTATAATGTCTATTTCTTGATTGTTATTATGTTGATGTTGCTCAAGATTTAACCTAATATTTTTGACAATGTATAATGTGGAATACAGGTTTGCTAAGCCTGACCCGACGAGAGTGGCGACAGGATGACGTCCTCTAAGGTTCCTTCTTCTCGGTATAGAGGTAGGGGTTTTAATTTATCATTGTTGAATTAGAAGTATGCATTTTATACTTACTCATTAATAATAATATTAACACTACTTAGTTTTGGTGGTTGTGTCTACCGGTGCAATGGTTTGAACAACACATCATGGATACCTCAACAATCTTATGGTAAGGCTCTGATAGATTAAGGGTTGCAATCATTTTTCCATTGGGTTTGCAGTCGACAAGTGGAAATGGTTTTTACAGCCACTACAAAGATAAGTATTATTTTTTCTTGTTTAAACCCTTACGATTACATACTAGCTTATAAAATGGGTTCACATCCTCTCATATTTTAATGCATTGATATGTCATCATATTCGATTCTGGCTTAATTCTTTGATATATTTAACTATCATGGGGTATGGATACCCATGAATAATGACTGTGGATTTAAGTTTAATTAACCAAAATAGTTTTACTCTGTAATTAAGTAGATCTCATTGTTTGTTTGAGTTATAATACGAATATGAGAGACATAAATGTATTGATTGTTTATAAATGAGTATATTTGATTACTGCTCAGTTAAAACCATGATCTAGATTCATGATTTAGATGGTTCCGAGTGAAAACACCATTCGGCTCTACTTTGTATATTTATGATATTTATGCGACTATCTACAATGCTTTTGTTTAGTGATTACATTTATTGATTTCTCATTGAGTTTATTCAATTGTTGGTTTACTTAGTAATTAATTTTTTAAATTCTTTTGTTAGCTATCTCGTCGTACCTTTTGGTATTCTTACAACAAATTTTAAAATAGAATAATTTATAAATAAAATAGTCTAGAGCATAGATAAACTCCATAAGAAAATCTTCGACTCCTAGGGTATATGATTAGCTTGAAAAGGCTTAGATCTAATATACATTTAACACAATTTTAAAAGAAAATATGCAAACATATTTGAAAATATTAACGAGGGATCTATGAATTGGGCATTAATCTAAATGTTGGGTTTGCTGATTATGATACATTTGATCAGATTCTTTAGTTATACTAATATTAGGTCACGATTCATATATATACTCAGTCTATAATTTATCATAAGAATTTGAGTAGGGAACCTAACACCACTGTCGGAAAAACAGAACTGAAATTGTCGTTCCTCCCAACCAACTCTTAGACCAGCCAAATCTTACTTGCTCGGAACTCCTCATCTTGTTTTCTGAACCACAAGGACAAAATTGGATCAATGTATCATCTCTTGCATCAACATATCAATTCCCTGTCCATCGCTAGCCTTCTCATTGCTTGATGGACATACTATTATATAGTATTTTTCCTACATCTTGATCATTTATGGGCCTCCTTCTCTTTATGACTCCACAAGGAGTCTTGACCTAATTATGGGGAAGATACCTTTTGCATCAATTGCATCAATTGAGTTCTCACTTAGTAGCTTTAGCCGCTTGTCTTTTCCCATTGTGGGTTAGCAAACACTCTTTCAAGAGCTACTTTAGTTCTGATTCCTCTCATTATTTTAATTATTTAAGTAAAATAATCCATTACATCCATTTTGAGTTTCTTGTCAAAATATTAAAAAAATAATAATATTCAAGTAATAATAAAGTACATTTATTTGGTGTGTTAGAAGGTATTTGTCGAGGTAAAAGTGTGTGGGGTTAAAAGTCCATAAGAGATTTGTCGACTAAAACTCTGTGGTAGTAAAATATTGTGGCAAGTATTTCGGTGGGATTTATCTCATGGAAATAAAATGTGGAATTTCCCAAAGGTAGTGTGTTGCAGGTACAGAAATTATCTCCATCGCTCGCACTTCTATCACCATAACAACGGTTGTACTAGGTATCTTGTTGTTGGGCTCAATGAAATCTAAAATCTCATAAATATAGTCATAATTAACATTTTGATGTTTTGACCTTTTTTGGAGAATTTTTCTCAAGGAAAAATAATGAAATGACATTTAAATTCTAAGCAAGAACTCCGAACTGTTATATATGCATGTTAAATGATTATATTTATACATTAAAAAATATCATATAAAGTTTATTATATATTTATTTTTATTATTATAAATTAATTATGAGCAAAAATAAGAATAAAATATAAATAATCAATATCACAAAATACTAGCCATCACATTCACATTTGGTCTTAGATACAATAGATTGGATTTTTTGCTTAATGTTTATAGTTGTGATAGTATAAGGCTTTGTATTTCCTTACAATCCATGGTACTCCATTAATGACATCGATAGGTATTTATATCTTAAATTTTTGGGGTGGACTATCATATATGTCTTTTCATCTATGGACTATAATGAAACAAGTGTACTTTCCAGATTGATTTTATCGAAGCCATTCAAAATTAATAATTAACAATTAAAAAAAAAATTAAAAAAATAGCTTAATTCATAATTAATAATTTAAAGAAATTAAAAAATAGCTTAGTTAACATGAGATAAGTACACTAGTAGAAAAAATTAATGATGATTATAGAACTATTAGCTTAACTCCAATGATGGTACATGTCTAGCTTAACTTCCAAGCCAATCTTAGTTATAATGGAGAACTATTATATAACTATTAAATTAACTCCAATAATGATAAAACTATTAAAGTAAATTTTGATGAATAAGGTAGTTAAAACATGGTAATAAAAAACTATGAGATTAGAGTTAGTTGTGCTCCAATGAATCCATCTCTTAGTCTCTGAAAGCATCATGAAAAAAACCACTTAAGTAATGTGCTCTGAGGGTGAACAACCACTTAGCTTCAATGCAATCTATAAATATGAATAAGAAACGGTGAGGGATCTCAAATTTTTTTGCTTCCATCAACATTGGATAATAAAGTGAGTCCAAAACTTCCATGAAATTGTGTATTAGTAATTTATAATAGATATCAATGTATCCAATATATGTTTTTGGACATCTTCTGAACATATTATTCTTATTAATATGATTATTGCTAGTAAATATACATGACTAGAATAAATGATTTTTGAATCTTGTAAATTTCACTTGGCAAAGAAAATAATCAACACCACATGGAAATGGTTTGAAATAGTAACTCAGGTAGCTCAAGATTGTATATCAACATGAAACACGTGGAAATGGTAACTAAGATAACTAATTGAAAATATGGCCCCTTCTCAATTGCGTTTTTGGAAATATTAATTACAATCAAATTTGTATCACATCTCAGTTGACTCGGCTAGAGTCTGTAGAAGTATATTTTTGTTAGTCGATCAATCATTTAGTTTATCAAGTTATGCAGTTCACTTCTCACTATATTTAAGTAACCAAATAGCATTTATCCCGTCAAGTTCTTAGGTATAAATTAATTACAATTTTTAATGTTAGTCGATAGCTTCGAAGAGAAGCAAATTTTTTGTCTTTGTATATGTAGAAGAAAATTGAATGAAAAACAGAGAGAGAGAGAGAGAGAGAGAGAGGAGAGTCTCTTGGATAAGAACAGAGTAAGAGGGAAAGGAGAACAATAATTGTTCTAAGAAGAGTTCAAGAGATCAAGCTTGTGTTTTGGAATGTGTTGAGAGCCCAAGATCTATAAAAGGTGAAACATGTAGGTAAATTTTCATGTATGTAAATGTGAGCATATTTTTCTTGTTATGTCATGATAATATATAAACCTATACTTTTATGGTTGAAAGCATGTTTTATTTAATCCTGGCATCTTCTCTAGAATTAGTTGTGCAAATGTTGTTTACATTTACTATTTGTAAAAGACATAAGGAATTCTCAAATATTTTCCATGTAAAAGTTTAAGTTTTAATTTCACAGTGCTTGACACAAGTCTTATATAATATTTTTGGGTATATGATATTGTGAGCTTGTTGTAGTAAAATGGTGTCGATGTTCATATCAATTTAATGAGTGGCTAAATGTGGACATAGGTCGAAGTGGAGTCATGCCAAAGTTATCTCGAGGTGATAAAAATGTTTCCTTCATGTCAAGGTGAAAAATATGTACTTCATATAACAAGGTACAACCCTTTAGTATTATAATCTCATTGAAGTGGGATTTGTTTGTAGTTAAAAATGTGTCGCGGTAAAATATCATCCAAGTCAAGTGGATGTCTATTGAAGTAAAAGTATGTCGAGACAAAAGTTCGTAAAATGAGTGTCAACTTGAAAGTGAAAGTTGAGTCTTGTCGAGGTGAAGTCTATTGCGGCCAAGTTAGAAGACTTATCTATCGCGGTTAAATTTTGTCAAAGTTAATCCAATCATAGTAAAACCCTATAGTCTCTAATGTTAGTTGATAGCTTCCAAGAGAAGAAAAATTAGGTCTTTGTATATGTATAAGAAAAATGAATGAAAAACATAGAACAAGAGAGGAGAGTCAGTAGGAGAAGAGAAAAGTATGAGAGAAAGGAGAAGAAGAAAAATTCTAAGAAGAGTTTGAGAGCTCAAGAGTGTGTTTGCAATGTGTTGAGAGCCCGAGCTTTGTACAAGGTGAAACATCCAAGTATATTTCAAGGTATGTAAATTGCTTCGTAGTTCTCTTTTTATGTCACGATAATATATAAACCTATAGTTTAGTGTTGAATGGAAATTCCAAAAGATATATTTTATTTATGATTTTATGCCTTTTACAAGGAGAAAAATGTGACTTTATACAAATTAAGGGTCACCATTAAATGATGTGACCTATAAGGATATTAATTAATAAATAAAAATTTACTAACTTCGTTACTAAACTATTTAGTTTTATTGCAAGTCATCCCTCTTTGGAATACTTTGTCCACAAATTATTGGTAAGGATGGGTGGTGCGAACAAAAATATTCATTCTCCCATATAGTTGAACATCATTTGGTATGTTTCTCCACTTGATAAGGTATTCATTTACTGATCAAGAGCGAAGTATTTTGGTTTTAATTTCCAAAATGCATTCTGGTTCTAGCACTTAGATTTATTTTATCATCTTACATAGGAAATTCAATTTGTATGTGAGTGGTTGAGCCCAATTTCTTCTTTAAGCGTGAGAGAAGGAATACGTCATGGATTTATCCTTTATTTGGGATGTCTAAAACATAGGACACTTGTCCCACTCATTTTCGAACTTGATATGGACCATAGAACTTGGGTGCAAGTTTATGGCTTTTCGAATTTTTTAGTGAAGTTTGTTTGTACAGTTGAAGGCGAACAAACACCCAATTTCCCACTTCAAATACTCTCTCACTTATTTTTTAGTATGCTTGTTGTTTCATGTGGTTTCTTCCTTGTTCAATATGGTTCTTCAAAATCTGGATGACCTCATCGTATTCCACTAGGTAATCTCTTGCTATTGGAACTTTGAAATTGTTGATGACATAATCTCTTGCTATAGGAGGTCGATACCCATATAAGGCTTGAAAATGTCATTATTACAACAATAAACTAGTAAATAATTAGGTTATAACAATTAGTAATATTAATTAATTATTAAACATATTTATGAAGAGAAATGTCTCTTCAAAATTTGATGGCGAAGCCATATTTAAGGAATCCATATCTATTGTAATAAATCATCCATTCAAATATTATATATTTATAAATTTAGATTCTGATGATGGAGAATCTCCCCCCTTAGTATCCATATACATATTCTCCATTACACTAGATATGATGTAACATTGGTATCAGAGTCGATTCACTTCTCCAACTAGAGCTCGGATTTGTCTCATCTATTGCTAATTGTTCCACTGCTCCATTTCACCACCTATTATTCCCTCAGGCTTCACTCTAAATTTCCTCACTCCATTCGAAATTTCCTCCCTCCATCCCCCTCTCCTCCTCTCTCGTCCATCCATACTCCCACACTTACCACCACTAATCTCTCTCCTCGTAGACTACACCTTCACCATTCTCCCTTCCTACCAGCTCTCGTGCACACTTCCATGAGCTCCAACTCATGCCCAATATCTATGCCTACCACCTCTATCTTTCCACAACCTGTCTCCAACCAACCATATTCGCACTCTATCCTATACATGCTCCCATCTCCCTTATCGTTATAATCCAAAACCAAAGCCTCTCTTCCCCCCCACCCTTCTCCTCTCATGCATACATAGTCTCCCCTCCACCCAGCTCCGGTCACCTCCATTTCTCCTTTTGTTGCATTCCATCACCCTACATTCTCCTTTGCAACCATGCTACTTCCCTCCTTGCACGAATGTAGCTCAGCCTCCACGTATGGGATTAAAACGAGCTCCCTATTCACATTGAACACCAACCTCTCCTCATCATCTCCACCACCTCTCCTCTGCTCCAACTTCTTGTCTCGCCACCTCTCACAAACTCCTCCGTTGCTGCATCACGACCGACCGCTCCACATTGCTGTTATTTTAATAAAAAAATAAAAATTGTAATAAAATTCTTATTATTACATAATATAAAAATTGTAATAATAAAATTGTAATCATATAAATGATATGAAAATGCACTAATACCAAACCTTGCAACAAGTATCAGACACAAGACAAGCAAGACACTGAGACTAATAATTATAATGCACTAATACCAAACAAAAAGGAGATAAATGACAAGATTTTTTTTAAAATAAAATTAAAGAAAAATAAGTCTCTCGTCAGTAAAAAAGCAGTACAAAAGCATCATAGGAACCCAAGTAGACTCACCAACACTCAAAACCCACCCAACATATCCCAAACATCAATATCACAATTACAAAGAGGTATACACATGATTTTTCATAGAAAATGCACATGTATACATGACAGTAAGTAATACAACCCACGTGTATACGTGAATGTTACCTTTATTACCCACGTGCATCAAGATAAAGGGTGTCAAAAGGTAGGCTAAGTCTCAGATTACTTCAAAGGAATACCAATAGGATAACACACTCATAAACGCAACACAGAAACAAAGAGAAGAAGATAGAAAATAAAGCACATCATGCAGCTAAACCACAACAAAAAGGAAAGGACCTAATATGGTCACCAATTCTGTTATGGAGAAGACTTCCTATGGCTTGGGGTGGACCACAACAGACAGTATGACATGAGAAATCAATCCACTTCCATTATGATAAATAAATAAACAATTTTAAAACTAAGGGATGAGAAGCATACATTATTCTAGACGTTTGTAGTAGATCCCCATTGAGCTAGAAATTTATCAAAATCTGCATACCCTTGCTCTTTGACTAGGAAATTTCGACAAGTCTCACTTTTTTTATCATTCTAGAAGTTGTATGCACTCAAATGTAATTCTGAAAGTTGTTGTAGGAATTCAAATCACCCCTCTACCAATATTATGTCGCATACTATTAATTCGTTGAGGTTGTACCACATTTGAACAGCCACCTTTGTGTAGGTTCTCCTCGGGACAATTTGCTAGTTTTTTCCCAAATCATTCCAAACAACCCTAAATCATTCGAGAGTTGTTCCTAACATTATGAAAAATTATTTTATTCTAATCACCCGTGTGATAAAACATATGAAATTTTCACAGAACCTGGTCAAATGGATATCAAGGTTCTTCCTAGTTTGCACAGTTGGGACACCCAGAAGCGTGGGGGTAGGATTCAGCAGAGCTGATTCTAAAACCTAACTGGTCCTCAATTTACATGTTCATAGGGAAGTAACTTTCTCTGTCCTAAATTTTCTTTGGTTTCTTCCATCATAACACTACCCTTTTTACAAATTTATCACGAACACTTTTTTTTTCTAGTATCAAGAAATAATTGGTTAATTACAAAATTTTCATTTTGAATTTTAATAAAAATTGAATCACGATTAATATTCTGATATGATATCAAATCACGTGTATTACACTTATGCATTATTTGTTTTTTTTCTAAGGAAGTGGTGGTTTAAACTTTAGGTTTCTTTTTTAATGTGCATGTGGAGTTGGGTGGCTCGAAAAAATTACGAACAAATTCTAGCTTCATTCTCCAAACCCATGCTTCGCTTGGCTAGGTGAGGGTTTTACCCCTCCATGCTTTTCCTTATTTAGTTACAGTTTACATTACATAGTTTTTTTTGTTAGGGTTAACCATGACTAAGGATTGAGTCAAAGGTGGTTTAGGTCTAGCACATGGTTTGGGAACATGGTTTGTTGTAGCCCATGGTATTGTCCCATGGTATTTTCATGTGATTAAGCATGTATAAGGCTTGAGGAGGCTCCATTGTAAAGAGGCTTGGAGGTGGGAGGTGGCTATCTCACTTGGTCTGGATGGCCAGTTTTGGCCATGTAATGAAGATCTTCATTGGTGCTAGTTTTCCCGCATGGGGTTTCCAGGGTGTATTGTTTATGTCTATGTGATGTTGCTTGTAATGTTTGTTTCTTGCTCATTATTTTGTTGATATTTCTCATTTTAACCTAATAAGTGGTAATAGCCTGGCCATGGTTTGGCTTGGTTATGCTCATTGGTGTTTCTATGTGCGTGTGTTGTGGAAAATATTGTATGTGCAGAGTTGAGCGGGAGTGGTCTACATAGGAGGCCCTAAAATGGTAGATCTGACTAGATCTGGTTATGGCCGCATGAGATCTGATGCGTATAGATGTGCTGAGCCATCTTACACAAAGGAGAAGATCTGCTGAGTGCACAAGAAATGAAAACAAAGGTCATAGGTTTCTCTTGTGATAGATGATGAGAGCAATCTGGTGGAAGAGCTGGGAAGCTCACTGACAACACAAGCATGGAGATCACGTAGGGAGTAGGTTGGAGAAGCCACCAAGGAACTTACACAGAGTCCAATGATTCTTAGTAGCATCAAGGGCTTTGAAAAAAATAAAAAGTGTTGCAGTTATGGATCGGGTCATGTGAAGCCTCAACAATAGTAAGACTGCCATGGAATCATTGGCATAGTGAGTCTGATTAAGCTGTGGTTTGACGAAGTGCAATGAGCCACCGTAGTGCTGGAAGAATGAAACCACATGAAGGAATTCTTATATGTTGTGAACCGTGAAACTATTCACCATCAAAATGTTCGCTAGGTAAAATCCTATAAGGCAAGACAAGACGCGAAAGAAACAACACTACATAGTTTTCGTTTAAGCTCTCCACGCCATTACAAAGAGAATTAAAATCCATGAAGTAAAGGTAAAAACAATTATAAAAATAGTTTTAAAAAAAGGATCCATGTCATTCACACCATTTTTAGAAAGAGGGGCCATTTCTTAAGTTATGAAATATTTTGAATCCAAAGTTAAGTGGATGTGATGTATAAAAAGGTGGATGATTAAATTAATAGTTTAAACTTTTAAATGAGATTTGTTTAATATAATCTTGGTTAATGGGTTTGGAATCCATGTATGGAAGACTATTCAATTCATTTCATGGTTTTATGAATTAGGGTTAAGGATGTGGGGCTTGGCATATGACAAGTATGGTAAAAATGTGGAGGCATGGCAAATGACAAGCATGTTAAGTATTTTATTTTTTTGTACCTATTATATTATGGGGTGCATGTTCGGTGGTACCGGACACCCTAGCAGTAATTTTTTGGTCCATGTGAAACTTAACCATAGGAAAGTTTGGATTTCTTTGGATGCTAACAACACAAGGTATCCCTCTTATGCACAGAGAAGGGATGTTGCATCAAGTGTGGAATGAACCACTAGGTAGGTACGAGGGTGGAAGGTGTACTCATAGCCTAGCTTGATGTGGATTAGAGAGGTTGAGTCTTCAATTGTGGAAGGAATGTGAGATGGTTAATCTCAGTGTTGGGACCAATATCGATGAGCCGTGTATGTGAAGAGAATTCCTAGAGAACTTGAGGTTACAGTGGTTGAGGACCCATGTAATCCGGTAGATGGATCTTTCTTTAGATGGACATCAATAACAGAGTTTGGATGCAGGTACAAAAGGAGCAAGACAAAAGACGAGCAAGAAAGCGAGCATGAAAAAGCAAGAGGATGAAGCAATGGATGGTGATGGTGTAGTCACCATGAAGGCACATGAAAACAAATAAAAAATAAAGGAGCATTTTGCATGTAAATGGGCATATGGTTGTAAGACCTGGTAAGGCATGCATACCCCTGGTAACTCACTAGTAAAATAGGGAGATAGACCTAGGTGATAGGGGGTGTATGTGAGATTCCCTAATAAAAAATTGAGGGGATTTGGTGATTACTCCAAGTCAATTTTAAAGAGGGGATTGTTAGGGTTAACCTTGACTCGGGATTGTGTCAAAGGTGGTTTAGGTCTAGCACATGGTTTGTTGTAGCCCATGGTATTGTCCCATGGTATTTGCATGTGATTAAACCTTTATAAGACTTGAGGAGGATCCATTGTAAAGAGGCCTGGAGGCGAGCAGTGGCTAGCTCACTTGGTTCAGATGGCTAGTTTTGGCCATGTAGTGAAGATCTTCATTGGTGCTAGTTTTCCTGCATGGGTTTTCCAGGAAAAATTGCTTGTGTCTCTATGAATGCTGCTTGTAATGCTTGTTTCTTTCACATTATTATGTTTATGTTTCTCACTTTAACCTAATATTTTTAATAATATATATTGTGGAATGCTAGTTTGCTAAGCCCGACCTGACGAGAGTGGCGACAGGGTAACCTCCTCTCAGGTATCCTTCTTCTCGGTATAGAGGTAAGGGTTTTAATTTATCATTGTTGAATTAGAAGTATGCATTTTATACTTGGTCATTAATAATAATATTAACACTACTTAGTTTCGGTGGATGTGTCTACCAGCGCGATGGTTTAAATGACACAACATGGATACCTCAAAAATCTTATGGGAAGGCTCTGATAGATTAGGGGTTGCAATGATTTTCCATTGGGTTCACAGTCCACAAGTGGCAAGGGATTTTATAGCCACTACGAAGATAAGTAACAATTTTTCTTGTTTAAACCCTTATGAGTACACACTAGCTTATAAAATGGGTTTGCACCCTCTCATGTTTTAATGCGTCGATATGCCATCATATTCGGATGTACATTATGTTTTTGTTCTAAACCGTGGATGCCAAAATATGGGCTTACAACAACGATAATGTTTTAACGGTATGGAAACTATGTTCATTGAAATAATTGTATTGAATCCGAGAGCTTAATAACAATTGTTATTTTAGTTTACATGATTCGATTGTGGCTTAATTCTTTGATATATTTAACTATCATGGGGTATGGATACCCATGAATAATGATTGTACATTTAAGTTTAATTAACCAAAATAGTTATACTCTGTAATTAAGTATATCTGATTGTTTGTTTGAGTTGTAATATGGATCTGAGAGACATAAATGTATTGATTGTTTATAAAAGAGTATAGTTGATTATTGCTGAGTTAAAAAACTTATCTAGATTCATTATTTAGATAGTTTCGAGTGAAATAACCTTTCATCTCTACTCTGTATATTTATGATATTTATGCGACTGTTTGCAATCCTTTTGTTTAGTGATTACTTTTATTGATTTCTCATTGACTTTATTCCATTGTTGGTTTACTTAGTAATTCATTTTTTAAATTCTTTTGTTAGCTATCTAGTCGTACCTTTAGGTATTCTTACAACAAATTTGAAAATATAATAAGTTATAAATACAACAGTCTAGAACATACATAAACTCCGTAAGAAAATCCTCGAATCTTAGGGTATATGATTAGCTTGAAAATACTTAGATCTAATATCCATTTAACACAATTTTAAAAGAAAATATGCGAACATATTTCAAACTAGTAACCAAAGATCTATGAATTGGGTATTAATCTGATTGTTGGGTTGGTTGATTATGATACATTCGATCAGATTCTTTAGTTATACTAACATTACATCATGATTCATATATATATTCAGGATATAATTTATCAATACTAAAGAGATAAGAATTTGAGTAGGGAACCTGATTCTTTAGTTATACTAACATTGGGTCATGATTCATATATATATTTAGGATATAATTTATCAATACTAAAGAGATGAGAATTTGAGTAGGGAACTTGATTCTTTAGTTATACTAACATTAGGTCATGATTCATATATATATTCAGTATATAATTTATTAATACTAAAGAGATAAGAATTTGAGTAGGGAACCTGACACCACAGTTGGAAAAACAGAATTGAAGTTGTCGTTCCTCCCAACCAACTCCTAGAGCAACCAAGTCTTACTTGCTCATAACCCCTAAGCTTGTTTGCTGAACCACAAGGACAAAATCTGACCAATGCGTCATCTCTTGCATCAACATACCAATTTCCCGTCCATTTCTTGTGATTGCTTGATGGACATAGTATTATATAGTCTTTTCCCTACGTCTTGATAATTTATGAGCCTCCTTCTCTTTACCACTCCACAAGGATTTCTGACCTAATTGTGGGAAAGATACCTATTGCATCAATTGAGTTATCACTCAACAACGTTGGCCGCTTGTCTTTTCCTATTGTGGGTCAGCAAACACTCTTTCAAGAGCACGAAGACTTCACTTATTGAACCTCTCACATAGCATGTGCGATCGTGGGATATTAAATAATAGCCTTCATTTCAAGATATATTGACCCAAACACTTTTTTTTGAAACCCCCTCCCAATACTTAAAACCTCCTCTCCACCCCTTTTTATACCTCAATCCTTATAAACCACCCTGCCCACCCCCACCTTAAACCCCTCATCCCCCCAATACCTGCAATATATTGGTTCATTTTTTGATAATTTTAAAACCCACAATATGAACTAATGTGATAGGATATTGGTCAACAAGTGAAGCCCCCGTGTTCAAGAGCTACTTCAACTCTGATTCCTTACATTATTTTGATTATTTAAATAAAATAATCCATTACATCCATTTTGACTTTCTTGTCAAAATATTAAAAAAGTAATAATATTCAAGTTCTAATAATGTACATTTATTTGGTGTGTTAGAAGGTATTTGTCGAGTGTCGGGTTAAAAGTCCATAAAAGGTGTGTCGACCAAAACTTTGTGGTAGTAAAATCTCGTGGCAGGTATTTGGGTGGGATTTATCTCATTGAAGTAAAATGTGGGATTTCTCAAATGTAGTGTGTTGCAAGTCCAAAAACTTATCTCCACTAGTGCCACTCCTATGGCCATAACAAGGGTTGTACTAGGTATCTTGTTCTTGGGCTCAATGAAGTCCAAAATCTCATAAATACGGTCATAATTAACATTTTGATTTTTTAACCATTTAAAAAAAAAATTTCTAGAAGGCAAAATCTGGTTGGAATTGTTACAATTGTAAATATGAATTACATAATTTGGTTTTCCAGGTATGTTTTATAGTCCTCCATCCATTTTTGCAATCAAATATACAATTTAAACAATGAAAAACAACAATTTTATTAAAAAAAATCACCTATTTTGATAACAAATATCCAAGAAGTCGAAAAAAAATAAAAATAAAAAATTTCCAAAATATTTAAAAAACAAATGCCTAAAGGGTTAAAAAAATTTAAAAATTCCAAGACAGTCTCCATGGCTCCTCGTCACTCCGTGACCATCCGGTTTAAGGTTTAAAAA
>LPNX010185658.1:306345-320550 GCA_001517045.1 Pseudotsuga menziesii | reverse complement strand
GCCGGAGATCGAAGGCTCTTACAATCATCCAGTCCCGCTAGCCAAGCAAACGTTGTGGTTGCCCAAGATGGTTCTGGCAATTATCGGACCATTACCCAAGGACCATTACCCAAGCAGTAGGCATTGGCGATCGGCTGCTGGTAGGCGCCATGGTCCACACGGCAGCGGCAGGAGGCATGAGCCCAGACACACGGCAGTGGCAGGAGGCATGGGCCCAGAACAGCTGGCTCCCATGCTCAGCATGCAATCTGCCACTTCGCAATGGGATGAAAATTTGATTTTTTTAATTTGAAATTATGATGTCATCTTGCCACATGTCGCATGTCGACTGAAATCCAGATACCAATCCCCAATGTTGACATCATCGCCTCTCAACCAATCAGCTGTTTAGAAAAATATATTTTTAACAAAATTAAAACAAATATTTTGCAAACGCCTAAGTCAAACTTTGCAAAACCGGTTTGATTTTTTAAAACAGCGTCAAAAAACACCAGGTAATAATCAAAGTCAAGCAGTTTGAAATCGACCGATTGCAATATACCAGCCGGAGGCAGGTATAATAAGAGAAAAACTAAAAAAACTCGGTAACCGGAAGGAAATCTTAAAAAACTCCATAACAAAGCCGCGATTTCCTCCAGATGTTCTTCCAAATGAAAAATCTCTTCTTCCCCATATAAGGCTTCCTTAGATAGATAATCTTTTATATAATTTTGATCATATAGATGTGTTCAATATACAAAGCATAAGCATGAAAGATGTATTTAATATTCAAAACATGAAAGGAACGCAACATCAATTCTATTAATTCTGGAATTTAAAAATATATAAAATTAAAAGTATATTACAATTCATTCTATTTATAATCGAGTGCTTCCAGTTCCAGTATTTTAAATCGCAAGTGAGTGCTCTCAGTTTCTGTATTTTAAATACCAGAGTAACCTACCTAGTTAATAGTTATTTTTTATCAATGTAAAGCGAGTCACAAAAAATAGAGTCTATGTTCTTATGTTGCTGAGGTTGGTATAAGCTTTTGGGTTCATATACTAATTAATGTTTTAAATGAAAACATTTTTTTATAAAGATTAATATTTTATTTTAAGAAAGATTAAAATATAATAAAGATTTTATAAAAAAATAAATTAAAATAAAACAAAAAACAAAGTTATATAATGAATTTTCTCACTTGAATAAAGCTTAAATATAAAAATGTGAAGTATATTTTGGATTCTAAAGTTACTTTAGAGCATGTGCTATAAGTTTATAAATATATAATTAGTTCATCTTACATTGAATGTGAAATAAATCTAATTTAATCCTTGACTTTAAAAACAAATTATAACAAACTTAATCTGCATTTTAAAACAATTTAAATGGTCTCCAAATTTTATGCAAATTGTGTCTCTAACATGTACTCAAAATGTAACTTAAACCTCTATTTAGAGAGCAACTCAAAACTTAAAAATTTTGCATCTAAATTTGCACTATCACATAAAACAATATATATTATATGATGATAGGGCTCACCTTAACCATAAACCTAAATTTTTTGTATGTAACCTTTTTTATTTTTCATAAAAAAATACATATTTGCATTAGCCTTTTTCAAACATCATCCTTAGTTTGTTCAATTTTTATACTTATATGGAATACAAATTTACATGTTTCAATGAATTATCTTTAGTTTCTGTAATATTGATGTTAACACTCGATATACATTTACATTTTTTAAAATATATTTTGGAATATAAAGGTTATATTTTTAACAAGTAATTATATTGATTTAAATATTATTCATAATTTTTGTGTGTTCATCTTAAACAATGTGTAATTAAGGTTCATCTTAAACAATGTTCACGAGTGAGTGGAACCTTCAATATTATAAGCATTATTTACAAAACATGTACCATGTTGTGAATAATGTATACATGGTCACAAGGTCATGCAATCTTGAACAATGAATATAGAACCTTGAACAAAGTAAGTGTTGATTAAACCATGAATATATTTGGTGGTAAAATCTTTGACATTTGGTGGTTGAATATCAATCAAAGTTAATGGAAGAATGGGCATTCATCGTGCTCTTCTAAAGAGTGCAGATGGTTCCACCAACAATAAAAAAATTTGTGATGACAGAAAGTGTTCTCATGGTTCAATCGTTATTTTTGATAGTTCCATCAATATTGCTCATGGTTCATTAACTAGACTAACCAATGAAATGGAAACTAGTTGTCCAACAATAAGCCTAAACTCCACAAGGGCAATGTGGATTATTGTCCTTTTACTAGCTTCACGCCAATTATATCGTTATAAGATATAAGGTCTTCCATAAAATTTTGAAATGGATCCTTCAATGTAACACACCCGATATTTATTAATTGTTTCGCACTTTAAATTATTATTATCGAGATTTTGACCAAGTGAGGTAAAAATAAACATAAAAGAATTATTAATCATTTAATAATTAAAATTTGAGAGAATCAAAACTGAAGTAGTTGTTGAAGAGTGTTTGCTGACCCACAAGGAGAAATGAAAAGTGTCAAAAGAAGAGCCCAAGTGGAAAAAACTGTTGAATAAAAGATCAAGTGATGCAAGAGTTGCCATCCCTAAAAGCCACGTCGAGCCTCATTGTAGAGAAATAATGAGCACATGTCTTATAAATGACCAAATTCGTATGGAAAATACTATAAATATAGAACCCATCGAATGAGTAGAAGGTTTGTGATAAAGGGGGTGTGAACTAGCTTATGAAAAGAGGGCATGGATGAGTCTTTTTCCTAGTGGTTTAGCAAACAAACTTGAGGGTTTCAGAGAAAGTAACTTGGCTACTTTGGAATATTGGTTGGGAGAAACAACAACCTTCAGTTTCAACTCCCCATCAGTGGTGACATGTTCCCTCTTATTAATCATGTATTGTTAGATTTGCTAGTTATATTTATGAAATGATTATTATCATGATAGTTTTATTAATACAGTTTATATGCATGGATTATAGGTC
The DNA here is from genome assembly GCA_001517045.1 of Pseudotsuga menziesii. NCBI lineage: Eukaryota > Viridiplantae > Streptophyta > Pinopsida > Pinales > Pinaceae > Pseudotsuga > Pseudotsuga menziesii. Next base: position 317,555 of record LPNX010185658.1, on the reverse strand, counting down.
AACTACATTTTCAATCTTCTTCTTTTATTATAGACTATGTTATGCATAGAGCTAAGAGAAATCGTAAATATTTTTTTTATATAGAATTCAATATCATGCTAGAAAAAATAGTGTGTAAATATCCTATAACTTAAACAGTATAAATAAGTCATAAAGTGTATAACTATTAACAATGTACAGAAGCAGCAAAAAAGATGATAGGATTCATATAATAAAAGGATTATAATTATAAATGTGAACATTGATCATTCCATAAGGGAAAATTCTTATAAAACCCTTGCTATAATAAAAAAATTGAAAATAGTCCATAAACTATAAATTGAACCGAGAGGTTAAACAACTTCCACCTATACATGGGTAAAATACAATAAGAACCAATTCATTAGATCAAAACAATAAATAAAAATCCCTAATGAGACTAGCATCAAGTCACGAATTAGACTAGCTGTACCATTTTCATAACACTTGAGCTTTTCTTAGGAAAGTAGAGGCCGAGAAGCCCTATTTTCCAATAGTCCAAACTAAAACCATGGATAAACAAAACTCTTCCAATCGACGATTGAATTGTTGTGCATATTATTTATTTGCAGCAAGGGAATTATGCTCAGGAATGCAGGAAGATCCACGCCAGGATTGTTCCCATGCACACAAAAGAAATGGAGTTAGGTTTGGAAACAGAAAGGAGTAAAAACAATACTTTTTTAAATGAAAATTTAGGTTAAATAATTATTGTGTCGAGCAACCGAATGCACTGGAGGAAGCATAAAACTTCCTTGCTCATCAAATATTCAATACTCGCAAGCCATAAAATATAAACTTGATTCAAATACGAAGCTCAAACTTAAGTCGTCAAACTTCTAGCTTGTGCAACCAACAAACCACAGAATAACCCTACACGTACAAGATTTTCAAGTTAATTTTGTAAATTGAATGTATGGAAGCCAAAACCTTAAACCCTCAAAATAAAAGTAATTACCTACAATTTAAAATCATAATCTATGGCAGGAGGAAGTCTATAGGTTTGAAACTGAGTCGATAACTAGAATTACAATAAGAGTCGATGGCCATTTTGGGAATGAAAACAAATTTGAACTGTGTTTTAAAAAAATGAATGTCATTACCTTTTCTCCTCCTCCTCTTCACCTATAATATATAATAAATGGATGAGAAGACTATACGCAGTACAAGTTTAAGCGTAAAAGCTGTGCAAACACAACAGAATTTGAGCCCAAAATTTGACGGCTGTAATGTCTGAAATTAGACAATCACCTGGCAGAACGTCACATCTTTGAAGACACGACAATACCTATTGATTTTTCCATGTACTAAGCCAACTTATTCCCATCGAAAATCTGATTGCTCCTTGTGCCAAAATTCAGGATTATGCCATCGAATTAGAGGAATGATTTGTCAAATGTTCAACATCTGCTCGTCCAAAAACCCACTTCTACTAGATGAAACTCTGACCTATCCTTGACGAAAATATGACCTATCCTTGACGAAAATCTGACCTTCCTTTGTCGAATATCTCACCTAACCTCGTTGAAAATCCGACATTCCATTGTTGAATGTCAGAGAGTTATTTTGTAAAAATTTAAAGTTACACCATCGAATTTTTGCATAAATATGATTCTTGTATTATAATGTTTAATTGCAGCTTGTCTCCATAAGAGGTAACATTGACCTTATTAAAGTTGTCAAAACTCCCTAACGATGTTTAAGAAAAACTGCATACGCATGAATTAAAATGCATGACCAAATTACTATCAAAATGAAATCAAATTCAACCAGATGATTAACATTATTTCTAAAGAATAATGGTACTTTTGCTTATAGTAATTGTGATCTAAAGTTGAAATAGGAAGAGATATGGTTCGAAGACTTATGCTTAGATTAGTCAAAGGCATTTGGAGTTTGATTTTCGATCAAAATCATTTGAATCTTTTTTTAAATATGAAAGAAATACTATACGCCACTGAACTATAAAATTAGTCTCTCTTGTCCATAGAGTTTTGTTTCTAAGAGCTCTTAAGTCATCATAGAAATATTACCAAACATACCCTTACGCTAGGGTTCTATTACTAGATGATTTCTTAAAAGATAGAAAACTACTTGACTGTTAAACTATTTTTCTCAATATTGAGTCTTTGGTTTACAATTGAGACTCATATCAAGAGTAAATATGTGGTACTTGTTTGATTTCCCAACTGCGCATAAAATTGTAGAAATTGGTCCAAGGTTCCACTTGTAATTAAAAGAGTTCATATTTACACTTCAACTTTACTTAGTAATCTTTAAACTTGTGTCTTGCAACCATGTTTCTTAGTGTAACCTCTAACTAAAAATTACACCTTCAAAAACAGTTGTTAAAATTTGAAATTACGTTGAAGTATTATTGCCACTTTATATATTATGGAAGGTCTTATATTGCTTGGGCCATAGTTACACCATCACTCTCAATTTCCATGTTTCAATGATTACTTCAAAGGATGATTAAATTACCCTTCTCAAAATGTTTTACTACTTAGAAGTAGAGTCTATTATTTATACTATAACCTAGTTAGATAATAAAATATCCTAACTTGTCTAGTAAAAAGGAACCATTATTTTATCAATCCTATGGTTTTAAACTAAGTATCGACCCGAACATGCATATTTGCATTATTGGCAATCAATTTTACATTATTATGATGGTTTATGATTTTGAATCCAATCATTTATTTGCAGATTGGGAACTGCATATTCCACTATTGATTTGCAACCCACGAAGGTGAAAAAATATTGAGGACACATGGAGGTGTTCTATCCATTAGGTTAAGGTTTAATTAAAGGATTGTCCTAACCCTTTATTTCATAATTGATAGGTTTTATTCGACAGTGGTGCGATCGAGTTGAGAGCTCGTGGCCGCCATGGCTTTGTGTTGACCTCCGAGGTGTAAATCTATCCTCCAAAAATCGCTGCGAGATTGTGTAGGTGAGAACATAGTGTGTTTTTTTGGAGCTTGTTGACTGTTGTGTAGGCACTGGTCTATTGAGGCTGGTTTTTGGCTACTGACTTGAGAAACTAAGGTGTGGTTTTAGTGCATGGTGACACGGGCTTTTGCCTTTGGTTGGTTTTCTTCCTTCGTGGTGTTTAAATTCCTTCAAAGCATGATTTAGGGTTTTATGTTGCACTCGAAATCTTCATAGTTTCTTGAATTACTCTCTGAGGTGCCATTGAGTTGGCTCCAGTGGATTTGCTTCCACGCCTTCTCCCAAATGACTTCTTTACTAGGTAACTTCCCGACATTGTTTGCATGAAGAGTAAGTATTTTCCATTAAAATTTTAAGATTATAATTGTTAGTATTATACTGTGCAAGTTTCTCCTTCACCTTTGGATGTTGGATGTTAGCACATCTCTTCAAACTTCAGCCATGCAAACCCTGGTAAGCCCCAGTGATCACTGAGGGTTTTCCCTCCACTTCATGTTGCGGTGGTAAAATGGAAACTTCGTTGTGCTAGTTGTGGGCTCGGCCATGGTTTACTATTATGTTATTTCTCCTTGTTTATTTTAGACTACTTTTAAAACCCTAGAGGTTGTTATGTGGAAATGTTTAAGGCTATTGCAGCCGTGACTTAAGATTTTTGGTTTAGCCTTTACGGTCTAGGAAGATGTAACAGCTTTTTGATTTACAGACTCGGCTTTAAGCCGTGATATTAATGTTCAACCACTCAGTGGTTACTTGATGTTTTAGGTTGTTTTTTTGTAGGAAAAGAAAATACTTTCCATTTAGCAATTCTTTTAAACAGATGAAGGGTTTTTACTTACTATGAAATGTAATTCTAATATTTTTGGTTTACGACTTCTGTTTATACTTGTATAATTCATTTTGATCAGGCTTAAGCCTCGACAGATGTTATAAAGGCCATAGGCCATTACGCTTAATTCATTTCGGCTCTGTTTAGTTTATTTACAGTATTATTTTAATTTTAATTTACATTTAGGTATGAATGGTTTATAGTAATTTTTAGTATTTAATTTTCACAGTGTTATTGGTAAATAAAATATTCCGTTTCCCTTAAAAAATGTTATTATCGTTGGATAACATATAGTTCTGTAATTAAATAGTTTTTCATAAATAAATTTTTAGCTCTGTATTCATTTTATTTTTAGTAATAATTATGTGCTTGTAATATCCCTCTCCTATGCCCTAGAATATCTTGTAAATTTTGCATATTATTGTATTAGTCTTGGTGAGGGCTCAAGGCCAAGGCCCCACCCAAGACAACACCTTGTGGCTTATAAGGGTTAACTGTCTAAGTGGAAATGCTTAGGAAACATAATGCAATGAAACAACCTAACAAGGGCTAACTAATGGATGAAAAACCTACCTCAACACAAGACGCCCTAGTAGGATACTCAATCCTAGCAAACTTGACGAGAGGGGTCGAGAGGTTAAAGAAAGAACCAAGGAGAAAGCAATCAAAAGAATTAAAGACACATATACGGATAGGATAAACAAAGGTATTATTTATTGAAGAGAATATACATATATGAAATGAATTAAATAAGCGAGAAACTTGGAACAACGCATAGTGAAGAAATAAATTTAAAATATATATATAAGGGAGGCAATAGCTTATATATATGTGCCTTATTGCATATGGACATCAGCTATAAAAATGAATACCCATATTGATGGATTACGATTCTGTCCGCTGAATCAGCCATGAGTTTATGAGCCGTTACAACATATTTAGTCACGGACAGATATCACATACTCATCATTAACTTCCTGTGATTATGGAAACAATGGTGGAAATGGTTTTTAGAATTATGAAAGCCCTTAATTACTACCCACGATTTGTGTTAAGGGACGAGGAACTAGCAAGTTTTAATTGTCCTGAGCAAGCCAGCACGAGGGGAGGAGGTTATTCGGGGCGTGCTTCAGCACTGATGGAGGAAGAAAAAAATCTGTGTGCCCTCTATGGCATCGATTTGCTAGGTTATTAAACGTTTTTCCATTGTATGGGGGTGGGGGGGGACCGCGAGTTCCGTTGGAAAAAAAGAGGTTCTCTGCGTTTTGAAAGGGGAGGCTCTCCGTTTTTTTTTTGGGATTAATCCGAGTATCTATACTGGAGGAAGGCGATATGTTATGAGGGTTTGGAGAGAACGATCTCATGGATTGAGAGGAATGACATCCATGCTTTGTAGAGGAAATATCTCTGCGGATTAGAAGAGGGAAAATCCCCCCTGCATTTTGATAGGAGAGGATCTCTATGTATTGAGGTGGAACGAGCCATTGGCTGAGCGAAGGAACGAACTCTAGAGAAATCCAAAGGGTTCTGTTTATTTTCTTTTGTTTCGAATGTCAATGGAGAGGGGGCAGCCCTTTTTGGAGCTCATCCACCAAAAAACCTGTGACTCAGTACATGGAGGTGAAACTTGGGCGACTGGCTGATTCACGCTGGCCCTTTAAATTTTTTCAAAAGGATCCCTTGGTAAGCAATATCAATAACCCTATCATATTTTTTTTTATGGAATTATGAAACTCGATCTAAGGGTATAGGATCGTATACCCAGAAGGAGTTCTTGCACTTTTAAGCACTGCCTTGATTAGGGTTTGCATAGCTCAACGTATGGTTCTGGATTTTTTTTATGCTGTTAAGTGCTTCGAGCATCTTTATTCAAAAGCTGTAGAGAAGCCTTTGTCATCGATCAAGCAGATCGATTCTGATCGCTAACTTCCTTTGCGAAGCGACCCAAAATCCCTTCACGTGATTTGTTTCAGTTCGTTTTTATTTATATATGTATACAACTTTACTGTCTGCCATTTCGAAGGCAGATAAAAAATAATAAACCTACGACCTCCGTAATCATGCTCGACGACAGAGCTGGAAGCTAGAATACTTCTCATAAGAGTGTTTTGCCCCTTTTTCCTCCTTCCAACCAGGCTGAAAGCAAAGCAATTCACGGTATACTTAAGTTGTGAATTATGTGGTAAGGGAAGAGTGATGATTTAAAAGGTAAATAGAGATTTTTGACCTATAAAAATTATGTATAATGTCTAAATATACCTCAAGGTTGCAAATAAAGTTATATATAAGGTCTAATATACCTCAAAGGATGCAAATAAAGTGTAATGTATCTCAAAGAGATAAAGACCTGGATAAATATAAAAATGTCTTTAAGAAATATTGGTGAAATATTGCATGTACGGCTATATGTATAATATTTTTAAAAGAATAGAATGCTGATACATAATGTTTATAAACCCTGATGATGTTTACTTATATCAGAGACAATAAGGGTCATAATTAGGGCCGATGAGTTACAAGAGTCCCTCTGCGTAGGGCCTTGAGGAAAGATAAAACCGACCATGGGTGAGCCGTGATTTTGTAAAGCACTCCATTTTGATAATGAAATAAAAGAGCAAATAGGTTGGTGGATGTAGCCTCGTGGATGAGGTGAACCACGTGAAGATGGTTGTCTCATTGTGTTATTTTGTTGTGCTGGTTTATTTCTTTGTTTACATGATGGTTATGAATGCAGTATGAATGCTTTAGTTGGTGAAAAGATTACTAAAATTTTAATTTTGCAGATTTCTTAAATGCTTTATATGAGAGGTATTTTACACATGGTATCAGAGCGAGTTTACAACTCTGGAGCTGTTTGGCCTTCTACAGATTTGTAACCTTGTAATTAGTATTCTGTATTTATTGAATTCTTTGGTTAAGCAATAACTTGGAAAGTTTGATTAGTGATTACAGATTTATTCTTTCTTTTTGTCATTTATGGAAAGGAGAGCAAATACACCTCTGCATAGTGCTCGGATCGTAGGCGGCCTAGTGTTAACAAATACAAATAAGGATAATTCTCACATCAGTCATCTTTGCTCCCATTCTGATTGTGACTCTCGTTATCAGCAGCCAGGGGATGAGCGTCCGGGGCAGAAGCGTTCTTCCAGAACGATGATTACTATGTGTGCCCTTAGAAGTGTTCTTGAAATAAAATGAGTGGAGCTTCAAAGGTTTGGTTCAGGTAAAATGCATGTGGTAAGCGTTTGAACCATCACAAATAGCACTTTTATTTCTTTTACTGTGATATTGGGGTTTTGCATTTCTAATAGAGAACGCAAGAAGATGAAGAGTTTGGTTTCATAAGTACCTATATCAAAAATAGGGTTTCTCCAGATCACTTGGAAGGTTTGAATGCTCGACTTTGAATGTAAGATATTTTGTGCATTATTTGTGTATGATTTTTGTATATTGCATGTGTTTCTCGATTAATTTGTGTTGGGATGTTGACCATTGACATGGATATGCATAAATTTATGGTGCATGCATTTTGGGTAACTTCTGCTTATTTAACGCCAATGGTTTTTCTTAAAGTGGGAACGGGAGGGGATTTTGCAGGTAATTTTCCTCCTTTCTGTGTGATTATTTATAGAGAGAGATATGCGTTTTGGAGGGGGGTGCAATTGACAGGCACGACGAGAGGAGAGATTTACACAATGGGATCTACGTTTGAGAGAGGATCAGGGCGCTGAGCAAGATAAGGAATCACGAGTTCCCATCTCACTCAGGGATGCGTATGCTTGGGGAAGCTTTCATATTCCTTACTGAGTAATTCTCTAGTGCTTTATTGAGTTATGGATTCGGTGTGAAAGTCTAACTTCCCTCACTTACGTTGTATGTAATCTCTCTCTCGAGCCCTGAAAGGTTATTGTTTGTTGGATTGTAGTAAGGCCGAGTTATCCAAATATTGAGATTTAACAAAGCATGCATATTGTTTGTTTAAGCCTGCACTCGAAGAATTTTTAGGTTCCTTTCAAGTCTTCAATTTGACTTGATCAATTAAGTAAGTTCCTTACCAAATCCAAAATGTGATAATGTTTCATTTGTTATATCGTTTTGTGCACATGAAGTACATTTAGGCTACTTCATATTGGAATTATATGGACTGACAACAATGGTTTCAGTAGTTCAATCCATGTTCGCACTTGAAACTTAGGTTAAGCCTTTAGGATACTTTCTAATTGGTTTTTGCATGGAATCAAGGATATAAAGCTTTACATTACTCATATGCAACATGTCGAAAGTGCAACAGCCAGCAGTGAAACTTAAATGCACCGGCCAAGCGTGAGAATCGTGAAACTCAGCCTAAGCGTGGATGGAAAATGTGGTACACATACCCAATGCTTACTTTGGCATTGGCACGAAAGAATACTATATGATTTAATTTTTTATTTTTATTTTTATTTTTTTTTTTTTTGGTTTTCCATATGTCAAACATCACGCAATGCAAGACAATACTTCATGGAGACCCTACCCCATGCAAGCAATGGGAAGCAAACCGAGACGCCCAGCTTCGCGTTATCACAGTCTTTGGTGTAGGAACCCTTATAATTTTTTTTATTATAGGTAAGAGGATGGGGTTGTTTTATCTTTTTAAAAATAGGTCAGAGAATGCCAACAATGCTTAGGAGGCTTATGTCCATAATGTGGTTCCATGATGGATTCTTTTTCAAACAGTAAATTGTTATTAGAGACTACCTTTTAAATATGTGTTTTGTCTTATTAAAGACTGCGCTTTAGATATGTGATTTGTCTTGTTGAAGATAGCCCTTTAAGATATGCTTTTCATCTTGTTAAAGTTTTCCCATTGTGATACAGGCTGCGATCGTTTGATAAGACTGCGCTGCCTTCTTTGCCCTTAGAAATATGTGATTATCTTTATAAGACTGCGCTATTTCCCTTGCCTTAGAATTATGCGATTTTTTTTTCTTACTAAAGACTGACCCTTGAGATGCGTTTTTCCTTGATAAAGACTGTCTGTTGAATTATGCGATTTGTCTTGCTAAAGACCGACCATTGAGATATGATTTGTCTTGATAAGGATTGTCCTTTGAGTTCTGGCTTCATAATACTGAACTTTTAAGAAAGACTGTGATTTGTCTGATGGAAGACTGCGTTTTGCCTTTATAATACTGCACCTAAGAAAGACTGCGATTGTCTGATAGAAGGATGAGTTTTTTTTTTTTCCTTTATAATACTGAACTCGAGAAAGACTGTAATTTGTCTGATGGAAGACTGCGTTTTGCCTTTATAATACTGCACCTAAGAAAGACTGCGATTGTCTGATAGAAGAATGAGTTTTTTTTCCTTTATAATACTGAACTCGAGAAAGACTGTGATTTGGCTGATAGAAGACTACGTTTTGCCTTTATAATACTGCACCTAAGAAAGACTGCGATTTGTCTGATAGAAGAATGGGTTATGTCTTGTCTTGAATATTGTTTTCACTAACACTCTGTGTTTTTGTGTAAAGAATTCGGCGAGGAAATCGATCTAGAGGTTTTGTGGTTGGAAACTTTTGAGCCAATTTCATTGACTTTTGTATTCCTTAATGTACAGTAAATAAATTCTCCTTCCTGTTGAAACCAATTTATATACGGTGGGAATTTCTTGTTGATTAGTCGTTTCAATTAATATGCTTAACCAACTTGGTGTTGAATACATTCAATATTAATTTGGATGAAATTGGGACTACGGTTGGGGTTTCTTGCGCAGATGGCATTGTAGGAAATGTCCAAATAGCATTTCCAGACACCAACTTCATGGGGACAGCTCTACTATTGAGTTTTTCTTACAGCTGGTGATGTCCATGATCATCTTAGGTTTTGTTTTGTTTTTTATTATTATTTATCAGCAGGATGCCCATCTCGGCGGTTGAAAATTATTTTTAACTATGGATATTATAGAAGGGATAGTTTAACTAAGATAGTAGTTTAATTGGTCTTTTCGATTGGGATTTCCTGACCTTCTTGTGGTGAGGCTTATTGCAGGAAATTTAATTTGTTTAGAATTGGTAAACAGTTTTGGATGTTGGTCTTATGGCATTGACAAAGCACTTAAAAGTTCAAATGTAGTATATATAAAATTACAGCTGCGAGTGAATTTTTCTGTGGAAATAAATTGAAGTTAATGAGGATTTGCATTGTCAAAAATTCTCAAGTTTTACGTGTTTTCTTGCAAGTGATGTTAGCATAAATGAAAAGATTTTGTGGCTTCTTGTAAATGCCTCTTGGCAATTCTGGTGATAAAAGGCTCTTATCAGATGAATGAAGAATGAAGCATGACTTATGCAAAAGTTTTGATGTTCTTTGAATTTATATAATGATAAAATAACACCCATAGGATGCTTGCAGGCATGGAAATTTATAGCCATGAAAAAAGATAAAGCTCCAGGACTATGATGAGTTAAATCTCATGTGTATAAAGTTATCACCAGAAGAGGGAGTGGTGATGGAGGTAGTGGTTAAAATCTACCTTGTTTCCCCGGGCCAGCGAGGGACCATTATGCATTCTGGGGACGCCTAGATGTAAGACATGTGGTTAAGACTCGTTCCACACACATTAGAGGACTGTCACATGAGTTGGGGGACTCTGTGAAGAGAATAACCTCTAGGCGCTGTGGAGGTGTGCGAGAATGGAGTGCCTCAGCTTGGTGAAGCACCCTAAAGGAGATACCGCTAAGAGGGGTACAGGGTATCGTCCTTTTGTTGGGTGGATTGAATGAAGAATAATGACAAGCACCCTGAATAGCACAGAGGAGATACACGAAGGGTTGGTATCGTCCTTGTGTTGGGTGACTTGGATTGGTACTTGAAGTACTGTTGGCACTTGATGTGCTGGGATGGAGGACATCCCAAGAAAGGAACAATGCAGAAAAGGTATGTGCTTTGCAAGTAAACTTGTACCGATGAGGTAATATGTTATTGGCAATAGAACTGTTATGTTCTGAAAACTGTATAATGGATTTCTAGCATTGACATTATTGTTATAATGGGATTTCAATGTTTTTTATTGATGTATCAATTGCATTAATTGGGTAATATGGCACCAATGAACACTAGAAAAATTGCATATTGCAAAAGGATCTATGACCTTGGTTTAGCTTGAATTGTGATTTGGATATGAATTACTAAAAGGACTAACTTGTAGTTATAATGCTGCAAAAGACTTGCTAAGTACTTTTCATGATGAATTGACTCTTATTTATGAAATTGGGTAGAACCGATTTTGCAGGTCTTACGAACCCACAAGGATCAGAAAAGAAAACTGAGAGAGAGATCCGAACAAGGCAAAGCAAGAAGAGATGAGTCCAGAAAAGAATAAAAGATTTGTCGAAGAAACAAGAAACACCGAGGACGGTGCTCTTTCTTTA